>JASDQU010586461.1:0-15928 GCA_032191745.1 Picea mariana | reverse complement strand
AGGGAAATCACACATCAATCATCAAGACATAGCATGGGTAGTTCAATAGTCAATATACTGAGTATGTTGTGGTTCACAATGTGCTATTGTGAACTTCACTAGTTCTCCTTCAAATATGTATAACTACTGTTGCCAACATTTATGTCCATGAAATGAAATCAAATTCATAAAAACAAAAACAGAGCATATGCAAAAAAAAGATCTCTAAGCAATCATAACCTAAACTAAACTATACTGCTATCATCTGAAAAGATCAAAGCTTCAACTAGCCTAACATTTATACTATTGAAATCAACTGCTAACACTAATCTATAAGGATACTAACCTTTTTGGGCAGTGGGCCCTTGCCGCTTCAACATGTTAGCGACTGGAGTCTACAATAAGATTTCTTTCAATCCACACATTCCTCTTACTCAAATTTCAAAACATAGAATTAAACTATGCTAACGACTCAACTCACATTCATTCATAAATGATCAAGACCTAGAAATAAATGACATCCTTCTATTAAACTTCAACTCACAATCTGTTCTGCACTATGTAACACTGCTTCACATACTGTATTATGCTGAATCTATACTACCTCCACCATCCTTTCCATGACTGTTTAAATAGTCTTAGTCGTGAAACACAAGGAGGTGAAATCTTTAGCAGATCAGTCAATTTTCAAATTTATATATTCAATTACATATTTTAAGATTCATCCTCATGACAAAAAGTGTATGAGGATGAAGCAATAAACAAACTATCTTAACATAACCTTGCTAGAGATTTGATGATTAAAAAAACATCCAACAATTATCTTGGGCACGATCTGGAGCTAAACTTGGTATATTCTGCTTCCTGTATTGGTACCGGATCATGGTAGGTGAGATTCGGTAAATGGTATCGAATCTAAACAGTATGCAAGTGGTTGGTACCAGACTAGAATAGTCTGTGGCCGTTGGTACTGGATCGCGACAATGGATGGTTCGGTACCGGATCTGAATGGAAGGTGTGCTTGGTACCAGATTCAAATAGTGGCAATTTGGTGCATAAGTACTGGATGGCTGAGCTGATACATAAATGCTGGACTCATCTAGAGGTCAAAGTTTATACATGGCAATTTAAAACATTAGTACATGAAACATTTAGTCTCCTAGCTCAATAAACCACAAAATGCATGAATTCAATTATACTTTACATTATGACCTCATCAATGGCTAATGGTAGTGTTTTTTGTCATTTATCCAAGCTTAGGTAAGCCGAAAAAGTATAGATGAGGAGTATAATAGGGTAGTGGGGATGTTAATTTAGAGGCTCAACACATACCTAGATCCATACTGTTGAAACAAAAATTTCCACTTATCTTACTTCTACAGAGCACAAAGCTTTCAGATCTAGAACTTTCTAATATTCTTACCTTTATCAGAGCATGAAGCTTTCAAATCTTACCTCTTTTAGTCAAAACTTTTCACTTTTACCTTTCTCAGAGCATGAAGCTTTCAGATCTTACCTCTTTTCTTCAGATCAAACTTCTTTTCCTTAGCACAGAGCTTGTCAAAATAAGTAGAGTACTGTGCACTAGAGAAATAGATCTACGCACAAAGATTTCACAATTTCAGGTTGGATCTTTGCACAAAGATTCTTCTTCCTCAGTTCCCAACAATCAAAATTTCAAGTCTTGGCAACAGAACCATTTTTTGGCACAGGGGCAGACCTAGGGTTCAACGCTACAACAACGCACCAAAAAAACCCTAACTACTGGCCCTTTCGGCAACACCTGCTAAGAAAATGAAGTCTCACCCGAGGTAGAGGCAGGGGTCGTTGTAGGACTCAGGTGTCTGCAACCTTAGCTGGGACACATATCTGTGATTATAATACTTAATAGAGCACTTAGCACCATCAGTTCGTTATTATTTAACCAATATCTACTCCGTAGAGAAAATAGAGCATCACAACATTCACCCTAATATAATGTATTTAAGCACTTAGCATAGATAAATGGATCAGATCTAGCAGATTAAAGCACTAAGTACATTCATTTATATCAAATCTGACATCCATATTCTTCATGAGCACAAATCATAAACAGATCTATCTATCTATCGATATTAAGCACTTAGGAAGTAACACATAAATACATCAACACATCGCACAAAGAAGAATAACACAGTATTTAGGTGGTTCACCCCCACCCCAGGGCTACGTCCACCAACTCTTCTTCTTTATTAGCTTCAATCAATCATCCACTTACACAGAGCCACAAAAACCCTACTCCAAATAAGACAGGAGATCTACGTGCACCTCACTAGATCCTCCTTCCCCGAGCTAGGTCTATCACAAAGCCTTTCACAGTCTGTTACAACCACTTGCACTTAGCTTTACAGTCTCTCACAGTATGCACAGAGAATCTACAAATCATACTTGCACTTAGATTATTGACCTTACATCACATAGATGCCTATTTTCCCCTTACATTTCCTAGACATCTATTTATACTTTACAAAATAGGCCTAAACATGGGTAAACCCATGGGATGACATCACATACCCATTACATATTCCCAAATCCCAAAAAGGACCCAAAAATGGGCTGAGATCCTGTAATCTCTGCTTCATCTTGTGCTCCGTCTTTGACGGGATGTCGAAGTCCCAAAAGAGGTCAACATGACCAAGAATCTCCCAAAACTTGGTCAAGGGCCAACAATTCCAATTGAATGGGGTTTACCACGTTTATGATCCTACTCTACACCGACGATTCCTTAGGGTATGTCTCTTAGAATGATGCTTTGATTACATTACATATATCCATGTTCCTAGTATATTAAATCAAATCACAGATAATCTAGCTAATCATGTATTAGATTGGCATATTGCACACACTTAAAAAGAAGAACACACATACACATGTACATACATTGTAAAAATGTGATTCATAAGACATAAAAAGATGTAAATACACATATATATATCAAAAATCTTAGAGTACATAGGTGGGCGCGAGTGCCTAAAAAATAAGATATCTAGTATACATCACATGGATTATGCCCTAAAAAATATACAAGAGAGTGCCCTCGGCACATAAGTGGTCCATCCTAAGCTAAACACAGGGCCTGTTGGCCCTGCCATAGTGAACCACGACGTTTTCCAAATGTCGGAAGATCTAGACCTAGGTCCGTGGCACCCCAACTATGTGAGGCTGCATTGATGGCGGGAGGTCCTCGATCTCTACCATAAGGACTGCGCGAGTGAGCGCGGTGAGGTTACACTCCACCCGTCTCAAAACTCTCTCAGCCTCTCTAGCTAGAGGTCCCCCTCCTACTACTACTGTTGCTACTAGTTCGGCAGCTGCAACTGGTACTGCCTCTGGTCAAGGACATCGCCTGGTCCTCATGAAGTCTGCTAGATGCATCAGTTTCACATCTGTACATAAACATATACATAGTTGTTAGATACTCTGACTCACAAAAAAATGATATATATATAAATAAATTAAAAATTAAATAACATTAAAAACAAACATAGCTATCTCTCCTCGCTCAGCTCCAGAGGTATAGGCATGTTCGAGTCCCTGGAAAAGTTGATCCCAGCATAGGGGTAGTCCTCTATCGCTGGAATCTGCCGTGCCCACCAGTCTAAAAATGTATCGTTGAATGCCTATATGGTCCTCCCTCCCCCCTGTCATGGCAATAATGTTGCCCATATACACATTGCTAGGAGTGAGGCCACATGCCTATGCATTGTCTCTCATGGACTGAGACTGGGTACCCTCTCAAAGAAAAATGAGCACAAGATGGTCCCAAATCCAAAGTTTTTGTTGCTCCACCCATGACACTCGATGAGATCTCTCTTCATGTAGTCAAGCATGGTCATGATCCACTCAAATATTTGTGCATTTAAGCACTTCACCGCACAATGCATGTGCACCCGGGAGGCCTGATGTAAGGTCGCGGATCCAGTGATCCTCCCAATGAGTAAAAACATCACTTTTAGTGATAGGTTGGCAATCTTGTGGATCGGCACCTAAGAACCTACTTTCTCAGTGCCAGCCTCGCAATGCAGTTCGATCAACTTAACAATGTTATGAGGCCCAGGAGGAAAAGTACAGAAGTTGACTGGTTCCCCTCTCCTCGAGAGGCTAGTCAGAAAGTATATATCCTTAGTCATTGGAGTCAATGACTGCCCCTCAAGCATAAATGCCTCAACATCGGGGTGCCAGTAATCCACCAAGGCATTCAACAGCCTGGGTTGTGCTCTCATGAATGGACACCTAAAGAACTTCCATAGCCTGCATTGTCTCAATGCGGCCATAGCTGTAGGGTTCTCATCGACCAAGATATCTATATCCTCATGCTCCCTCTCTCTCTCCAGTGGACATACATCCTGTTACAAGACAAGTTTAAAGGGGAGTTAACTCTTGTATTTTTAATTTTTCCACCTTTTGGAGGGTGTACATGGGTTGTTTTGGACATAGTCACGTATGCACATGGGCAAGTTGTTTTCTACTCGTGGTCTGTCCCTGGATAGCTCGCGTACACGTAGGACCACCCCTTTTTAGGAGTACATGCCCACCCAAAAACTAAAATAAATACAAAGGAAAGTATTGAAATGCAAGAGGGGTGGATTTGTACGTACTTGGTCCAAGCGGAAGTTCATTTCCACCTCTGAATCTCTCAGAATCAACTCTTTTAGAAAATGGGTGTTTTTGTATTTTTGGTTAATTCTCAATTTGCAATGGTGAAAATGAGCTGTAAGTTTCTATTTATAGACTTTTTTGGCATTTTTCCATTTTTTGAACCCTTTTGTCGTTTTTTCTGGCTTGAAAATCGTTTAGCATGGTTCTTAAGTTTCTCATTAGATCTTATGATACACTTCACTTTTGGTTTGGAAAACTTTTTGAGAGATGGGTCACTTTTGAAGGTCCTTTGGTAAAAGTCATTTTTTCGACTTTTTGCATTTAAGTTAGGATTCCACCTCCACTTTTTGCATCTTGTTGTCTTTTCTACTTTTCCATAGGATCGACCCCACCAAGTTGTGATACAAAACCATCATTGCTATTTTAGAAGTGTCGTCGTGAGGTGGTAGAGCCTACCTCTACATGGATGCCCTAGGTAGATCCTCCTTGCATTTTGGCGTCCATGCCATTGTTAATGACTTTAGGCTCATGATTCCTTGTTAGTCCTATCTTGATTATGAGCTTGAGCCTCATATGTCTGATGTTTCATCTTTCTCGGCCTCACCCTCGGGGCTCCCAAAAAATGAGTCTTCTTTTAAGCACTTTTCAAACTCTCTAAACATGAAAATATTACTGAGCGATCTTGTTGTCCTTCACGCTCACCAAACTAAAATTTGAAGGCACATCTGTCCAGCGGTAGTTTACCCATTTTTTGGTCCAGACGGTCAATTGTACAAACAAAGGTATACTCTAGGAACTACAGTTTGCTAGAAGAGTATTCTCAGTTATAAGTTTAACCCTTTTTCATGCTTTAGGGACTAAATTTACAAAAAAGGAACCCCCACGGAGTCCATAGTTAAGCTCTTTTTCAGACTCCCTAAAATTGAAAATATAGCCAAGTGACCTTGTTCCTTCACACTCGTTAAATTGGTCCAGAAGAACATCCCCTATGGAGTCCATAGTTAAACTCTTTTCAGACTCCTTAAAATTGAAAATATCGTCGAGTGATCTTATTCTTTCACACTAGTTAATTGGTTTAGAAAAACATCTACTGGCATGAGTTTACCCCTTTTTTCGGCCTGTAGATTAAGGAGGAAAAATGTACACCTCAGGAGATTCATCTCGTTGGGAGAGTTCTCCTAAGTATATTTTATACTTTTTCAGGCCAAGGAGACTAAATCTAGAAAAAGGTTGTGAGTCCATAGTTAAGCTCTTTTCAGACTCCTTAAAATTGAAAAGATTGTCGAGTGATCTTATCTTTGTAACACTTGTTAAAATGGTTTTGAATAGATGTCTTTTCGGTGCTAGTTTACCCCTTTTTTGAACCGAATAGACTACCTTTGAAAAAGGTACCCCAATGAAGTCTTATTTTATGCTTTTTCAGACTCTCTAAAAATGAAAAACCACCGATCTTACCTTCTCTGGGCTCGTGAAAAATATATTGAAGGGGGTCTCATCCTGTCTTGCTAATCACATTTGCACCTTTGTGACTTTGGCCTAATGACGACTCCGTGTTGCTCTCAACTGAACCTTTGAAGCATGCCTTATATGCAAGCCTTGTAGCACTTTGCCTTTGCGACCTGACACCTTGATCCATGGAGGAATTTTCCCGAGTATCCTTTTCCTGCACATGTCTCCTTGCTCTGAGCATTAGTGTGTTCCTTGCCTTTGGAACTAGTATGATTGCAACACTTGTTCCTCCTTGTAACGTAGCATTCTTTTATTCTTTTTCAAGCTCTTTCAAAATATTGAAAAAGACAAAAAAAATCAAATATACCCCAAAAAGAGGACGGGAAAAATATTTTATTTTTATGGCAGCACAATGAGTCACCCTTGGAAAAAGAACATCCTTATATTTGTTCGTCAAGATTTGGGATTTAAAATGACCTTAGGAATCTTTTCTCGCTACATAGAGCTGTGTCCTCCTTTGTTTGGTTATTCTTCCAAACACATGGAGATTTTGCGTTGCCTCCTGCATCGTGAACTTATGTTAATGTCATGATGCCTGAGTCTGATCATCTATGATGCTATTTATCCAAGGGAAGTTTTTAATCATCTCGAGTCAACCCTTCTGCAGTTTCTCTTGCCATCATGCTCGGCCATCCCAAAAGTCCAATCAAGTCCTTATTCGAAATCACTGAAGTTCTCTTCCTGATCACCAACATCCTCTTGTCTGTTCCTCGACGATCCGTCGAAGACCTCTAGGTAGTGAATCTGTACACTCACATTACACTCCTACCCGAGTTTTGAATATCTTGAAGTTGTTTCTCGAGATGTGAAGGCCTCATCTCCAGCCATCAGGCGTCATTGGCTTCTTGAAGATGGATACTATACATGTATATCTTTGATTTTGAGATGTAGATCCATGTGTATTGCTTGTGACTAAACTTTATATAGTTATACGACATGGAGATGCAGTGTATTTTATTGGCAACCATTATTTATTTCATCCCGAGCATGGGTATGACCGCCTCGGTGAGACAATTGTTATTTTTGCAGATGGAACCTCCCGAACTCTGGTCCCAAGCTCACTTGTTTCATACGTTAGTGAATATTTGTAATGTATTTCAGCCATCATATACTCTTCTGACCTCACACATTAGGGGGCATCTGTTATAACCCTAAATTTCACCATACATGCATACCTAGCATCAGGCCATCTTACTTTCTATTTTTAACAAGCCATCACTAAGTATCTCTTCTTAAAAACCATATTTTTGAAGATGTACATGCCCTGCACCACTACTGGTCATGTACACATGCTTTCTGCACCACTACAACTCACATACGTATGCTAGTTGCACCATTACAACCCGTGTATACCCACAAATGTTGTAAAAATTAAAAAGTTGCAAGGAATTCATTGAGATTACGGGCTATTGGGAAGTTTCCCAACTGTTCCACCGCCTATAGCCTGTCACCCAATCGAATAACCATCCTTTTGTCATAGAAAAGGATGTTTTTGGGTCTCATTCCAAAGTGAAGCATAAGAATAGTGAAACTCTGCCCGTTTCACATCCCCTCCTTGCCCCATAAAATTCTAGCCACCTTGTGAGTTTTACATCAGAATTCCCATTCTTTCCCTTTTTCCTCCATCATAAGTCTATGCCATTTCCATAGAAGAAATGTGAGAGGATAAATATACGTGGAAGCGCAGTTGGAGCATGGTGAAGAGGAGCCCGGGCCAAGTTCGAGGAGCAGTCATCGATCTCATTGTAAGTAAACTTTGTGATTCTAATAAAAGGAATACTTTTTCTATCCTGCAATATGATGTGTTTAATATTTATGTTTGATTCATGTTTTATACTGAAATCTAACTCATTAATTCGTATATGAGATGCATGCTCATATTTTATTGTTTGTCTTTTTATGAATGCAGGTCAGCCTTGGGAGGAGACTTGTAGTCAAGGAGCAATCAAATGCGAAAGGACATTTTAAGGTAGAGTTACCAGATATTTTCACCTTGTATTTCTTGTATGAATGTGGGGTATATTCGGGGTAGTCTAAAGAGTAGGAGAATTTTAGATAGCTAGATCTAGATACATGTTGAACCCTAATGTAGTCCATAGGGGGGTTTTCCTGCTATAGCAATTTTCTAACTAGATTATAACCATTGGTTGCACAAGGGGCCAATAATGGTTATTAGCTTTCCATTGAATGGTACAAGGGGCCAATATTCCTAGGTAATTGTTAGTGTTATTATTGAACTTCCTTCATAAGCATCAATTTGCAAATTGTCCTAGGAATTATTTTCTCTATACTCTAATGGAACCTTTATCTAAAAAAGTATTGGTGATTCCCCATTCCTCATACTATGCAAAACCAACCTAGAATTTCTGGTAGCCTTCCAAAGTTTTAACCGTTAAAGGGGAAAATTGGATTAAATGATTAATCTAAGGCTTATAACATCAAATTGGATTATGCACTAGTGATGATTCAATGGGTGTATTGTATCCAACTACACTATTTCTTTCAACAAAAAATGGAGATTTGGTTACGAGAAACAATCACAAACATAGTTCATTATCACAACTGTAGATTTTAGAAATGGTGTGTAATCACTCTATTGAATACATTTCAATAATTTTGTGTATACATTGTATTATCACAACTGTAGATTTTAGAAATTGTGTGTAATCAGTTTATTGGATATATTGGCAAGAATTTTGTTTATAATGTCTGCGAGTTTTATAATTTTTTTTTAATGTGTAAAAGTTCTTTGTGTGATGTATGCAAGTGAAAAATAACAATTGTAGTTTAGCGGTTTCATTATTTTTATAGTAAATATGTTGTAAGGAATTTCACTATGAACCAATTATAAAGTGTCATTAGTCCTATTCGTTATTTTTGAATCTCCATGGCCATAAAATCACTTGTCAAGATCAACATGGAATTTTTTGCATCAGTGGTAGTTTTTTTTTTGGTAAATAAAAAAGGGAGTTTCCTATTACTAAGATTTTAGAGTACATAAATGCCACATATCAACAGTCTGCCACCTGTTCCACAAAATTAGTGGAAACTAGAACAAGTGTGTAACACCCTGTTTCCCCCAATTTGTAAAAAAAAATAACTGGACTGGCCAAGAACTATGGAAAACTCATAAATGTGAATATGTGATGTAAATGGACCTTGAGGGAAAGGTCAATGAATGCGAATAACATTATGAATTTTATTGCAGGACTACTGAGAGGGGATGTGCAGAAAAAGAGACCATGATGGCGGTGGAAGGCACATGGAAAGGTGGCGTTAACTTCCGTCAAGAATTAATACCGTATTTGGACTCCACTGGCCCGGAGAAACAAAAGCGGCTCGCTAGCCCTGAATTAAATGTCTTGCAGGATGGTAGGTGGATGGCTTAATGAGGGATGGGGAGGTGAACCGCCCATCCGTAGAGCCATTAGGCCTAACCAGCGCAAGGGTAATCACGCCACACACAACCTCGCAAGAGGATAAGGCGTAAGGTAGAAGCGATTGGGGGGCAGACGCGAGGGGAGAAACTTTGGCGATATGCAGAGTGAGTGATAGTAGAGAGGGAGGATTGCAACCTTCGCTCCTGGTCACTGGCAGACAGAGACGCAGTCTCACAGCATCATGGTCTCAGCTCGGGGGTGGCTAGTGGTAAATCCGTTGGGAGTCGCTAAGCCTACGGTTGGGTGGAAATGAGCACCCCTCTCAGTAGTTGCTTAACCCTGGTGTTATTTCTGATAAGTGTTTTGTCTTTGGCACCTTAAAATATATGTATTCTGATAATTATGCTCATAAGCTGTGAAACTGTGAATGTTTTCATTATAAGAATGTCTGTGTGGTATTTTGATCAGTACTAGTAGTTGTATATGCTTATAACAGAAAAACCACGCATGGATTATGTTGATAACTGAATTTAATTATGCATAAGTTGAACCAAGTCAGACTCCCAGTCTGTTCTCGAGAAGTTGTTTCCCCTTATCTGTNGAATAGATCTCTTCACAGAGATTCCCTCCTTGGAAAGGTTTACCAAGAACCTGGAAAAAGGACTTGAATGTGCAAGTCTTAACAACCTTGTATGAGGAGGAATGACCCTCTTAAAATCCCGAAGTAGCAGTGTAGGGATAAGTATCGATCGACGGATGAGATTCTGTCGGAAGACCCATGGTCATTCATGACCGTTAGATTGACGAAAGAAACAAGGGTGTTACATACCTTGCCCTTTTCCTCTATCTTCATGAATAGCGAGGAAATCGGGATCGTAGACCCCCAAGGTCCATGAGAACATATGGATCGTTGATTTTTCCACATCCATGAAGTAGTGGGAGAGTGCGTGACAGGGGACAGATCTGAGCCGTTAGATCTTAGCTAGAAAAACCCGACAGCTATTGGATCTGTTAAGAGATGCATGAGGGTTAAGCCCTCGTGAACAGGAGGTTGAAAGTCTCGACGAGAGGTGTGGCCATCGGGATATCGACATTCATGAAATCGGGAGTCACGATGACATGAGATCGGGAATTTTCATAGTGAAAATCCTGGAATCAATATGAGCCATCCATCATAGGAGGACACGTGGGCAAGATCGGGATCTCGTCGATGTTTCGGAGATCGAAGGGAAAAGATGCCGAAATATTTCAGCAGTGAAAACTCTGAAATCATGAGAAGCGATAAGAACCGTCCATCTTAGGAGGACGCGTGGTGGCAATCAGAGCATTCGGGAAAAGTCCCAAAAGGAAAGTCATCCATCAGGAAATCGGGAATCCCGTGGACAAGAAGTCCATACACTTCGGATTTGCAAAGTCCGGAGTCTTGACAAAGTGAAAAGTGTCTATTGTAGGGCCAGCTGTCATTATATCGGCACATCGGGATTCGTCGGATCGCGAATCCTGAGGATGAGTACATTTCGGCATTGGAAAGTCTGAAAACCCGACAGGAGATAAGGTTGCGGTCTTGTGAGATAGTGGTCACATGGGCCAGGAGTTTATCCAGGAGGGCTAACACGTAAGGGACCATATCGGTGAATTGTCTCATCGGAGATCGGGGATTGAAGAGAACAGGGAACTCTTGACATCGGGGATCACGAAACCTCGAAACCCGAAAGTATATGCATTTCCCGTTGTGGAAAGAGTAGCGGTCATATGCAAAGGCCGTGACAGGGAAAGAAGGACCCGTGGATCAGGTTTTGACAGAGATTCCAGTAGGGAATCCAATGAGTTGCTTTGGCTCATGAACTGATTGAACGATCCTGTGAGTGGACGTGCTTGGGAGCACGACTGCATGACTTTCCATATCAGAATTAAGAGATTTGAATGACGAAGAGTCTTGGAGTCGTTGCATTTCGAACTCCCGAGTACCGAAACCCCAAAAGGATTCATACCATTGGATCAGAGGAGGCTTATGACCATCAATTCCCTTTGGAGGGAAACTTTGGAGACCTCGAAAGTTTCAGGGATTTGAATGGGGAAAGGTAGAAGTCGTGTATCGCGACTCCCCGAATCACAAAAAGCCGATAAGCTCTTGGCTGGATTAAGTGCATGGACACCGTATAGGGTCACGTAGACAAGACCCCAAGAGAGAAACTTTCCCCTCACTAGCCTCGTCAGGGTTTGGCGTTTCACCGTTTCAAGCTTCGAGGATTCTCATTGTTGAGAAATCAACGAAAAAGTTTGATTTGCGTAGTGGGTATGTGACAAAGTGGCAAACTGTGATGTCATTAGTCAAAATGGCTATCTACCATATGCCCTGCCAAATAGAAGCTGTTCTGTGGCTATCTGCCATATGCCCTGCCATATGCCCTGCATAGAACTGTTCTATGCATCTAAGAAAAACTACCAAATGAAAAAAGATGTCAGAACTGTAAAAATGCATCATCGCAGTACATAGAGCTGAGATGAGAGTGTGTGAGGTGACCATAGCAAATAAATTACACATTATCACTTGGGGGCATGTCGTTTGGAGCACTGCTAAAGGGGTCATCCCTGGGCTGGAGAATGAAAGGACTCACACAGGTCGAGCAATGCTGAGCTTCAGGTGCATTTGAGAAGGCATCATAGAGCATGTCAATCCACTAGTGCATGAGGGTGTCCTGGTGTATCTGGTCAGCCATCTGGTTCCTTAGCTTGAATATGAGCTTGAGATGCTCCGAATGGAATAAAGGTGGTGGAGCATGGAAAAAATCAAGGAGATTCGTAAGTGGTGGAGGTGCTAAGACTAGGTGGTCCTCCACCTCCACGCCCAAGGTGTTCGTAGCCTCCACTGCCTTGAACACCTCCGCCTTTTTCCCGACTTGGCTATCCATGTTCTGAATTGAGGCTGCAGAGTTTAGATGGAGGAATTCATCCTCAATTATACATGTGGCCCCTTCCATGGCAGCTGGGGCTCTTGTGGTTGCTGGATTATGGCTAGGGGGCTGCCAATCATTTGACACTATGAAGAGGAGGGATTCCAGAGGAACCTGGATGGGTTCCTCCAGAATCTCCTCCTCAACGTATGCCATTCGCAGTTTTCTTGGTTTCTCCCATCGCTGAGTTTGAGAAATGGATAGGGCAGGCTCCAAGCCAAAAACAAGACTCACAAGCCATTCTAGTTGCTAATATCTAGTTACAAAAAAATCTAGTTGCTAATATCCTTTTTATCTTCTGGTCATTGAGTAATTTTCTGCATTTTATTATCACATGTCCATAATTTATCAAGCATTGAGTAATTTGGTAAAGTGGGTTATCTCTTTACTTATTGTTGTTAGCTTATATCTAGGAACTGCTACGAAAGTCCCACTATGTATTACAATGTTGGTACTCTTTTAGTCCCTTTGACCTACTATTGTGGTCATTTGTTGGACATAAATAAAATTATCTTATTTTATCTGACATGATCATGCAACCAATTTACAAGTACTTCTTCAAATGCTGCCAAATTATTATAATCACGTTCGTACCTATGAAAGCACTCTGATTAATAATTTTTTTGGCCTACATGTTTTCAAGCCAGCTAGAGGGCATAAGGTACTTTTTTAGGTTTCTTGTTCTACATGCAATGTCATATGATTGTCCTTATTGTCCAGGATAACATTTCAATATTTGAGGTTTAACTATATATAGATCTTTGCAAATTCTATGAATAAGATTTGTTTTCAAGGTATAGAGTATTTAAAAATGTTCTCATTGCAGTAGTTGTCTCTAAGACTGTGTATTACAGTATTACGCAATGAAAAATTGTTTTTTCAAGTCCTTTTAAAGTTGAAATATCATCTCTAATAAATTGAAATGGGAAATTGAATAGGTTTGTTTTATAGTTATGGGTAATATGTTCTGCTTAGAGTTTCACATACATAGACGCTTTGATCGAAAAGGTTCATCTCAAGGTTTCTCAACAGACAAAGTTGAAATTGAAGAAACAACAACTCTCAAGTATCTAGATTTGGACTTTGTCTTTTACCTTGAACCATATCGACGTCAAACACTTATAACGCAAGTTCATTAATCCTATGATATTATTGTTATGGGTGCTTTTTTCTTTTATTTTAATCAATGAACATTTTACATTCAGGGATTTTAAGTTTTAGACCTCTTAAATTTGTTTGGATTATGAAGATTTTTTGCATATTTCAATGCCAGTTGTTAAACATTATTTTTGTCATCCCTATGACTGTTAATGATGTAAACCTATCTGTTGCCTTCAGAGGGGTCAGTGGCCTGAGTTCCTGAAGAGAGAAGGGAGAAGAACTTTTCCTGAGAAAAGAAGTTGCATTTTCCCTTGTAAAAACCCTGTAAAAAAGGAAGTTCGCAGGTTGCTATGTAGGCAGGGTGCGAGAATGCCTGATTCTCGCAGGTTGCACCATAGCTAGGGTGCGATATGTTCGCAGGTTGCTCTATAGGTATGGTGTGAGAATGCCTACATGTGGGAAAAGCAAGCGTTTTCTCAAATATTCTAGAAGGAGAAACTGCTATGGTGAGGTGGCATCCGAATGGTTTGGATCTTACTCGCTTTCATGATCTAGTGGGATCATCCTAACCTCCTCACCTTATCCTCTTCAAATTATAAAAGGAGAGGATTTCTCATGGAGAAATTTAGCTTTGGTTATCTTTTGTGAGCTTTGGTTAGCTTTGGAGCTTTTGGGATTAGCTTGGATTGGATTGAGTTTTGGAGATTTTTAGCTTGGCTAGATGAGTCACTTTGTCAAGATAGATTGTGAATATTATCAGATCTATGCTCTCAGAATTCTTGGAGTGAAAGTGTGTAAGGAATAAAGGACAGCTGGAAGGGACCTTACGACATCAAGGCCATGGTTGTAATCTCTCTTTCACATTTAATATGATACAATAATATGATTCTTTCCTATAAAGCTTGTTGTGTTTTATTGTATGATTCCTTGATCACATACATAAGTTTATATTGAGTTTATGCTATTACTATCACTTTGGTTGGTTGTGTTCTTTTGCAGGTTCATCATTGTATGAGCATTGGAATGGAGCTAGGATAGCGATGGTGAGAGGAAGCGACATTTAAATGGTATGTCACTCATCCCTCTTTAGTTAGTAAATTCAATATCTAAAACTTAAGGAAAGCGTCATGTTCTAGTGTGTTTTGTTCTAGATCTAGGTGGATCTAGGGAGATTAGTTAGTGTCCGCACCTACCGATTAGTCCGATAACAAAATTGGCGACTCCATTGGGGAATAGATTGTTTCCTAGTTAGTCTAGTTTCCCTTGCTTTGATTGCTTGTTTTCTGGTCTCTGAGTCTGTGGGAGATCCATCCAGACTTTCTGGATCTGAAAGTTCACTCAAATTTAGTCCTTTTTCAAATTTTTTCTTGTTTACAAGAATTCTCGCATTGTACCTTTTAGTGGTTTGCGAGAAATACCTGAGTTCGCACCCTGGTGTTAAGTCCAGTGAGAACCCCTCGCAGTCAACCTTTGTTCAGCCTGCGAGAATATTTGATTCTCGCACTGTAGTACACTGCCAGCCTACGAACTTGTTTGTAAACATTTTTGTATTGGGTCTTGTCATTTTTTGATGCCCAGTTTTGCTTTGAATAGCTGGATTGAACTTTTGGAGCCTATATTGATCTGTTTACAGTCATCTTGACATTCCTTGAATTTCTTTTATCCATCTTTGCTTTGTTTGGTTTTGAAGGATTAGTCTCTTGCTTTGAGTGTCTTTCAATTACAAAGCATGTGTTTTCTTTAGAATTGTTTAGGAAAAGATCAGTTTTCTTTTAAATAGTTCGCTTTAAAAGAGAACTTTTAGTTTGGGTTTATTTGTTTTAAGAAAGTTCATTATTGCTTTTAGTGAAATTTTTGAAACAAAAATATTTAATTTCTTGCTTTATATTATATTGGGGGCATCCTTTCATTTGAAGTAGAGAAATTGCATGATTCTTGGCATTTTTTTATCTTAAATTATGAAAATTTTTCCCCCTCATGATGGGGGGGGGGGCATGAATCATGCATTGGTGTTCAATACCTTTTTCTCATTTCTTGAGAATCTTGATATTGATGAGTTTAATATATTTTGGGACATCATGCATATGGGAATGATAAATGTTTTCTCCTTCTCGTAGCATAGCTTTCATCGAAATGAAAAGATTGCATCTTCATATCTTTGCATAATTTTCGAGTCGGTCAAGACACCATATTGTCCACGCCATCTTCCTTTTTAAGTAACAACAACCTTAAAAATAAAGAGCTTATAAAAATTGATTAGACATTTTTATCTTCTCTGGTAGCAAACCTACATTAGATTAGTCATAGGGCTTTGGAATAGGTGTGAAAGATAACTTTCTAAAGCTGCAAACAAACATAGTATCTTGT
>JASDQU010586460.1:84180-96239 GCA_032191745.1 Picea mariana | reverse complement strand
GCCAATCATCGCCATATACTGTGAATTCATCCATATAGACTTCCACACAGTCATGGGTCAAGTCAGAAAAGATGGCCAGGACAGCCCTTTGAAAGGTGGCAGGGGCATTACATAAACCAAAGGGAAGGACCCTATAAGCATAAGTACCCCAAGGGAAAGTAAATGTGGTCTTATCCTGATCTTTTGGCGCAATTTAGATCTGGTTGTAACCAATGAACCCATCCAAGAAGGAAAAGTATCTCTTTCGGGACAATGTGTCTAACACTTGATCCATGAAAGGTAAGGGAAAATAGTCCCTAAATCTAGCCTTATTCAGATCTCTAAAGTCCATACAAATCCTCCACTTTACATTCTTCTTAGGAACAATGAATAGCGGAGATACCCACTTAGTATATGAGATGGGATAAATAAAATTGACATGTAGGAGATTTTGGAGCTCTTCTTTCACTATATCCTTCAAGGTTGAATTCATCCTTCTTTGAGGTTGCCTAACAGGTATGATTTGGTTGTTGGTGTAAATGTGGTGCATACAAGTATCCAGGTGAATCCATTTCTATCGGATTAGACCCATGAAAAAGCATCGGACTGTCTCTAAATCATTTGAATCAATTGTTTTTGTTGTTCAAATTCCAAGCTAGAGTTGATGTATAGACACTTTCGAGGGATGATTTCAACAAATTGAATAGGTGACTCCCTACCTTCATTTATTTTTGAAATGGTAAACAATGTGGCGGTGGAAGAATGGCAAATTTCCTGGAATTCAGAACTAAAATGTGTGTGTATTCCTTAAACGATTCAGGATAATTAATTCACTATGTTGCAGCTAGAAATTGGTTCAATACTTGGTCTTCAGTTTGTTCTTGATAACCCCTTAGTTGTTCAATTTTTAACAAAGGTTGAGCACATTCCCCCTCCCCATATGAGTTTTCTAACCACAAAGTAACTTCATTATTTGGTTGGGCAGGAGGAAAGAGAATGATTTTTTGACTTTGAGACCCATTGGAAATTGTCATCTCTCTAGACCAACAGCCAATGAATGCGTCAACAGTGGCCAACCATGGTCGTCCAAGTACAATTGGATGCCCGGTTTTAGTAGATTTTGGATGAATCAAAAAACATTCTACAGGATACTCCCAAGAAGCTAGGGTAATTGTTACATTATCCAGACTTCCATATTGTCTAATGAGCGATTTATCTACTAATTCCAATAGCGTATGTGTTGGTCTCAAGTGATTTAGTTGCAACTTATGCATGGTTTCCACGGGCATAACATTTATTGTTTCCCCTGGATAAACAAGTGTTTTTGATAAAGAAATTTCATTTATTTGTATGGTTACCACTGGGTTCCCTGGATCATTATATTTAGATGGAATTTATGATATGATTTTTGACAATTGTCCAACTATTTGTATGACAGGAGGTTCTTTCCTTTTTTCTTCCAGTATTTTTAATGCAAAGGTACCTTACAGTTTTAGCATAAATGGGAATGTCCTTAATAGCTTGTAGTAAGGGAATATTCACACATATGTTTCTTAATTTAGCTTCTAAATCATGTCCTAAAGGCACCTCAAGCTTCTTTATAAGCACCCTCTCTGGATAGGGTGGACGGTTAATTTCCTGAGGTGCTTCAAGTTGTGAGGTAGAACTAAGTGGCATGGAATGAGGAATTTCCTATACAACGGGCATGTTTTCTTATTCATCTAGTTGATTTCCTCATTTTTCTTTGTCTATGACCACCATAGAGCTTGTTTTATTTAAGACCCTCCCAGATCTTAATTGAATTTCATTTAATGGAGGCGAGGTAATTACATAAGTTGGGAAGGTCTGCAATTCAATATTATGTATATGTTGAAAAGGTCTATTATTAGGGTTTGGAATGGGTTGTGTAGGAATTGGGGTAGGATGAGTAGGGTTTGGATTAAGTGGCACTTGTATTTGTTGTTGTTGGTTCAGATTCATAAGCAATGTAAGTTGTTGTTGTAGTTGAGGAGGTGGGGGTAGTGAGGGTGGACTAAATCCTGGAAAAAGATGAGAGATGTTAGAAGGGTATTGTGGGTATGTAGGATAAGAGGGTGTTTGTAATGGCTGAAGAGGGATATTTCCATAGGAAATTCCCCTCCATCCATGTTTCCAAGGATGACCTTGAGATTATTGAGTTTTTGACTGAGAATAAGGCATCGGAGGGACCCATTATTGTTGTGGATATTGCATGGAGAGATATGGGAACATGTTAGGGTTTTGTTGCCTCCGTAGCCTCTTAGGGGAATATGATGTGTCTTAGGGTTCCACTCCTCCCTTATAGATAGATTTAATTCTAGGAAGTGAAAGACACCTCTCATTTGGATGTTCCTCCATACAAATTCCACAAACTTCTATGACATGGACGGGGCACTCCTTCTCAGGATGTCTCTTCCTACACCGAGGACAGAAAATTTACAAAGAAACATTTTTTTCCTCTTGTTTCCTTTTGATTTTGAGGGTATCCAATTGGGTGTTGATTATGTTTAGGATATTTGTTTTGAAATTCTCTAGCATATTTACTAGTTCCATTCACGTGACACCTCATGTGGCAGGTTTGGCAATTATGGTTACAGGGTCTCTTAAATGTTTTCCAGTTTTGGCTTGACTACGAGAGTACTTTTTACAAGACTTGGCAATATCAGCAAATGGTTTTTGGTATACATCCCTAGAGCTCATGAGGTTAATTACTTCCATTGATTCATCTCCTACTACTTTCAGGAAAATGGTCCTAAATGTGGTTGCGTCAAGGGTAAATTGTTTGGTCGTTTGGTAGTTATAGAGGAACCTTTCCAAGTAATTCTATAGGATTTCTTCCTTATATTGTTGCATTTTGAAGATGTCATTCCACTAATATTTCATTCTACAATAATCCTGATACTTATGGAGAAAATTTTCCTTCATGTCATCCCAGCACACAATACTATGTTCCCCTAAACTCATGAACCATCTTAGTGCTGAGTCTTTTAGTGTGGCTGGAAATAGTTTTAATTTTTTAGCACTGTCTATATAATTATAACTTATGAATAATATATCAAACCAAAATATAAATGAATCAAGGTCTTCTTATGACATACAGTGAAAGTGAGGCAGTGATGATAACAGAATATTCTTCATGGTAATTGTTATCCCCTAGCCTAGGGATAACTAAGGAAATTTTGTCTCGAGGCCCACAGGTCATAGACATGGAGTACCGAGAGTCATATTGACTCGAGCCTGGCCCTGGAGGGCCCATCCTTCTTCTTCAACACCTCCATATTTCCAGCAGCAACAAAATACATACCATCGGCATGGTCCTTCAACAGCACTGTGTCTTTCTCTATGAGGTAATAAGTCTGGGTATCACGGTATCTGTCACTCTAATTCTCAAAACATTTCAATATGTGCATTTAATTATTTTTAATTCTGGTGTGTGCTTGGACCTTATGCCTTTCCACTTGTCCACACCTAGGGGTAATGACAGGATGCCCTATCAAGTTGATTCCCATAGGGTTTGAGTTTCCATTGGGTGGGTTCATGAAAGGTCATCGTCCAATATTCCCACCATACTTATCACTTTTCATCCTTTTCCCTCTCATCCATCCCATACATTGGTTCGCGCATTGGGTTTTCCAAGCTAGAAAAGGATTGTACCTTACCTTGTGGGAAGAAGGGGATAAAGGCCCAGAGGGTAAAATTAGTTGGAAAAAGATAAAATCCAAAAGAACAAAACCTTCAAATGCTTCACCCAGTGATCCTCGAGAAAGCAATAAAAGGCTTCTTAGAAAGAAACAGAGGGACCCATAAAATAATAAAATCAATACCTAGTTGGAGGATAGGGGGTCTCATCATGATCCAGCCTATTAGTTCCATGGGTACGTAGTGGTATGACACTACCATTCATTTGGACACGATGACAAAGTAGTGGCTCTTGGTGTCATAGCTAAGAGAAAGGGGGTCACATCATGACCCAACCTTCTCATTTCCATGAAATTCTTGTGGGTAACATTGTCACCACTGGTCACCACACCAGGGTAGTGTCCCCTAACTAGTCTCTTGAAAGAAAAAGAAATAAGATCAAATATAAAAGGCATTGAATGGGCTTGGAAACATTTGCATCCATGACAAGGTGTATCTCACCCTCTTCAAAGGCACCCACAAGTAAGACATAAATTCCCATGTCATCACTGCACCCATTTCTCAAACATTCCTTGCCACCTCATCCACTTACATGGCCTTGATTTGTATTCACCTAGAAACATCCCACATCCAATGAGAATTATCCCAGAAGGACCTCATAACATCCTCTTCAAACCTGGATTATAGAATAGCATAACGTCTCTGAGCACTTGTCTGGGAAAAGGGGGTTTTATGCACATGTTTAGATAACTTGATTATTAGATGTTATTGACATTGATATGATCCATGTGACTTATGATCCCATGGAGGGCATACCTTTTTTTTTTGCAGGGCCACACCCGACAAACAGGTACACATGGCGAGATGATTAGTTCAGAACTCCATAGGGATAAAATCCCACCATATGGATGATAAGACACCAGCCAGAGGTAGAGACATGTCAGAGGCTTGCACCAGAGAGAGAGGAGGACGTTCCACCAGAGATATCCTGGAATGCCTGGACCCATTGGGGTATTTCTCTCCTACTATGATGTTGGCCTTGAAAGGCCCATGACGTCACTAGTGTTTGATGGACACTTTGGAGGAAGTTATGTCCCAAGTGGCATGTGTGGCTTGATCCAGAGGCCTTGGGAGGCCTAACATTTTGCTCTTGGAGGCCAATGTTTCACTAGAGAGACCTAACGTCACCCTAAAGGGGAATGAAGTCACCTATTCTCATTGATTTAGGGTTTAAATTGTCATTTTTATGTAAAAAAATGGATATTACATGTAAACTGGCCATGTCGGGATTTTTGACCTAAATTGTAAATTAAAGGTCATTGTAACTATATAAATAAGGGAAAAAACACTCTTATTTTTCATCATATTTCACTCACACTTAAGTGAGGTCTGAAATTTGCGCCCTAATTAGGGTTTATTGTCTGAAATTTAGTGTGCACTTCTTGAAGGAGGCTATTTTTGGTGTATTTTAGCATTTTTCTTGGTGGAAGTCTTCAACTAGGCCTATTGCTAGATGATTCTTGGTGAATGTATGTAAATTTTCTGCAATTATTCTTCATTGAATCATTATGGTTGTATTTATCTTGCATTTATTCTCAGATTATGAAATTACTATCTTAAAACCCTAGGAGGCTAAAGCACATGTTATTGTTCTTGCCTTAATAACTTTCACCTACTAGATTATGTTGGAAAACTGATTTTCTCGAAGCTTTGTGCTAAGGGCCTTGCCATTGCAACACCCTAGCTTCTTTTGCTTCATCTAGTCTTCATCTACTTCATCTTTGAGCTAAGAAGGAGGAAAACTGCTAGGGCCTAGGGTTACCTACTTCCTAGAGGCCTTTTTCTCCCAAAGGTTTAGTGATTGAAGCCTTGGGATACCAACACTTCAATCATTAACTTTCTTGTCTCTAGCTCTCTTATTATCATTTTTTTCCTTCAATATTTCCGTTGCTAAAAGAGACTCCATTTATCCTAAAAGCATTGATCTAAGCCTTACAATTGAGTGATTGATGAAAGCCACCCTCAAAACTTTTACCTTAAACTCTCAACTAACTATTCCTAACCCTAGAATAGACTAATCTACTAATCTACTTGTTGTTGTTACAAAAGTAAGCTACAGCCATCTATTGCAGCATTAAAAGCACCTAAAAGAAATTGTAAAGTTGATTTATACACTACCTAATTTGCTTATGACAAATGCTAGTACTTTGGTATTAATAAGTGATTATTTTGGGTCATTTTGAAGCTCTTTCAAGGCATTTATTGTGAAGCAATCATCTCATAAATATTGTAGTTATAAAATTATGTTTTATTCATCATTTATCAACTATTGCTTTTATTGATAAAGTCCATGGTTTTATGAAGTACTAACAGTAAGTTGTGCTTGCAAAAGATATATTTTCTTGTTGCTTTGTTCTGGGCAGGTACATCTTAATACTTCATTACTTCATTGGTTAAAACCCTGGGACTTTCTGATCAGTTTGACTTGTGAGAGGGGATGTTTTTATAGACACTTTAACCTTTGCCTTCTCAAACCCTAGGTCATCAGGGACGTCTCCCCTGGGGCATCAACCCTAAATAGACAGAGGTGTCATGTTGAGGTGACAGTGATAGGATAACCTCATGTTACGCCAATTTTCCTTCCCTTAAACTTTTCCCTTGGAACAAATACAAATTGAGTGATAACATTTTTGTGTCATTGTCAGGGAACACTGAGTCAATTATTCTCAAAGATGACACTTCTCAATAAGCCTTTCCTTAAAAATCCTTTACTTTTCAAAGTTTACCTGGCGACTCCACTAAGGGTGATCCCCTCATCCCTTTGATAATTTCAAGAAAATTATCTAGCGACTCCACTAATGACAAAGCCAACCATGACATCTCAATGGGACCCGTGAAATTTCAAACCTTTATACATGAGTAAAATCCCAGGGTACCCTCGAAAAATTCCCTCGAAGTATGAGAAATGGATCCCTAAATTTACTGGTAGTGATGAGGAGAGAGTTGATTATCACATGGGTAATTTATGGGATTTCTTTCAATTCCACCTAGCCTAACAGAATATAACAAAATATTCTTCATGGTAATTGTTATCCCCTAGCCTAGGGATAACTAAGGAAATTATGTCTCAAGGCCCACAGGTCCTAGACATGGAGTACCGAGAGTCGTATTAACTCGAGCCTGGCCCTGGAGGGCCCATCCTTCTTCTTCAGCACCTCCATATTTCCAGCAGCAACAAAATATATCCCATCGGCATGGTCCTTTAGCAGCACTGGGTCTTTCTCCATGAGGTAATAAGTCCGGGTCTCAAGGTATCTGTCACTCTAATTCTCAAAACATTTCAATATGTGCATTTCATTCTTTTTACTTCTGGCGTGTGCTTGGACCTTATGCCTTTCCACTTGTCCACACCTAGGGGTAATGACAGGATGCCCTATCAAGTCAATTCCCATAGGGTTTGAGTTTCCATTGGGTGGGTTCATGAAAGGTCATTGTCCAATATTCCCACCATACTTATCACTTTTCATCCTTTTCCCTCTCATCCATCCCATACATTGGTTCGCGCATTGGATTTTCCAAGCTAGAAAAGGGTTGTACCTTACCTTGTGGGAAGAAGGGGATAAAGGCCCAGAGGGTAAAATTAGTTGGAAAAAGATAAAATCCAAAAGAAAAAAACCTTCAAATGCTTCACCCAGTGATCCTCGAGAAAGCAATAAAAGGCTTCTTAGAAAGAAACAGAGGGACCCATAAAATAATAAAATCAATACCTAGTTAGAGGATAGGGGGTCTCATCATGATCCATACTATTAGTTCCATGGGTATGTAGCGGTATGACACTACCATTCATTTGGAAACCATGATAGAGTAGTGGCTCTTGGTGTCATAGCCAAGAGAAAGGGGGTCGCATCATGACCCAACCTTCTCATTTCCTTGAAATTCTTGTGGGTAACATTGTCACCACTGGTCACCACACCAGGGTAGTGTCCCCTAACTAGTCTCTTGAAAGAAAAAGAAATAAGATCAAAGATAAAAGGCATTGAATCGGCTTGGAAACATTTGCATCCATGACAAGGTGCATCTCACCCTCTTCAAAGGAACCCACAGGTAAGCCATAAATTCCCATGTCATCACTGCACCCATTGCTCAAACATTCCTTGCCACCTCATCCACTTACATGGCCTTGATTTGTATTCACCTAGAAACATCCCACATCCAATGAGAATTATCCCAGGAGGACCTCCTAACATCCTCTTCAAACCTGGCTTGTAGAATAGCATCATGTCTCTGAGCACTTGTCTGGGAAAAGGGGGTTTTATGCACATGTTTAGATAACTTGATTATTAGATGTTATTGACATTGATATGATCCATGTGACTTATGATCCCATGGAGGGAATAGATTTTTTTGTTGCAGGGCCACACCCGACAAACAGGTACACATGAAGAGATGATTATTTCGGAACTCCATAGGGATAAAATCCCGCCATATGGATGATAAGACAGCAGCCAAAGGTAGAGACATGTCAGAGGCTTTCACCAGAGAGAGAGGAGGATGTTCCACTAGAGATATCCTAGAATGCCTGGACCCATTGGGGTCTTTCTCTCCTACTATGATGTTGGCCTTGAAAGGCTCATGACGTCACCAGCGTTTGATGGACACTTTGGAGGAAGTTATGTCCCAAGTGGCATGTGTGGCTTGATCTAGAGGCCTTGGGAGGCCTAAAATTTTGCTCTTGGAGGACAATGTTTCACCAGAGAGACCTAACGTCACCCTAAAGGGGCATGAAGTCACCTATTCTCATTGATTTAGGGTTTAAATTGTCATTTTTATGTAAAAAATGGATATTACATGTAAACTGGCCATGTCGGAATTTTTGACCTAAATTGTAAATTAAAGGTCATTGTAACTGTATAATAAGGGAAAAAACACTCTTATTTTTCATCATATTTCACTCACACTTAAGTGAGGTCTGAAATTTGCACCCTAATTAGGGTTTATTGTCTGAAATTTAGTGTGCACTTCTTGAAGGACGCTATTTTTGGTGTAATTTAGCATTTTTCTTGGTGGAAGTCTTCAACTAGGCCTATTGCTAGATGATTCTTGGTGAATGTAAGTAAATTTTCTGCAATTCTTCTTCATTGAATCGTTATGGTTGTATTTATCTTGCATTTATTCTAAGATATGAAATTACTAGCTTAAAACCCTAGGAGGCTAAAGCACATGTTATTGTTCTTGCCTTAATAACTTTCACCTACTAGATTATGTTGGAAACCCGATTTTCTCGGAGCTTTGTTCTAAGGGCCTTTCCATTGCAACACCATAGCTTCTTTTGCTTCATCTAGTCTTCATCTACTTCATCTTTGAGCTAAGAAGGAGGAAAACCGCTAGGGCCTAGGGTTACCTACTTCCTAGAGGCCTTTTTCCCCCTAAGGTTTAGTGATTGAAGCCTTGGGATACCAACACTTCAATCATTAACCTTCTTGTCTCTAGCTCTCTTATTATCATTTGTTTCCTTCAATATTGTTGTTGCTAAAAGAGACTCCATTTATCCTAAAAGCACTGATCTAAGCCTTACAATTGAGTGATTGATGAAAGCCACCCTCTAAACTTTTACCTTAAACTCTCAACTAACTATTCCTAACCCTAGAATAGACTAATCTACTAACCTACTTGTTGTTGTTACAAAAGTAAGCTACAGCCATCTATTGCAGCATTAAAAGCACCTAAAAGAAATTGTAAAGTTGATTTATACACTACCTAATTTGCTTCTGACAAATGCTAGTACTTTGGTATTAATAAGTGATTATTTTGGGTCATTTTGAAGCTCTTTCAAGGCATTTATTGTGAAGCAATCATCTCATAAATATTGTTGTTATAAAATATGTTTTATTCATCATTTATCAACTATTTCTTTTATAGATAAAGTCCATGGTTTTATGAAGTACTAACAATAACTTGTGGTTGCAAAAGATATATTTTCTTGTTGCTTTGTTCTGGGCAAGTACATCTTAATACTTCATTACTTCATTGGTTAAAACCCTGAGACTTTCTGATCAGTTTGGCTTGTGAGAGGGGATATTTTTATAGACACTTTAACCTTTGCCTTCTTAAACCCCTAGGTCATCGAGGACGTCTCCCCTGGGGCATCAACCCTAAATAGACAAAGGTGTCATGTTGAGGTGACAGTGATAGGATAACCTCGTGTTACACCAATTTTCCTTCCCTCAAACTTTTCCCTTGGAACAAATACAAATTGAGCGATAACATTTTGGTGTCATTGTCAGGAAACACTGATTCAATTATTCTCAAAGGCGACACTTCTTAATAAGTCTTTCCTTAAAAAGCCTTTACTTTTCAAAGTTTACCTGGCGAATCCACTGAGGGTGATCCCCTCATCCCTTTAATTTCGAGAAAATTATCTGGCAACTCCACTAATGACAAAGCCAACCATGACTTCTCAATGGGACCCATGAAATTTCAAACCTTTAGACATGAGTAAAATCCCAGGGTACCCTCGACAAATTCCCTCGAAGTACGATAAATGGCTCCCTAAATTTACTTGTAGTGATGAGGAGAGATTTGATTATCACATGGGTGATTTATCGGATTTCTTTCAATTCCACCCTATCAGTGATGATGTTGAATATTTGGCAATGAATATCTTCTCTGCCACTCTTCATGGAAATGCTAGGAAGTGGTATGACAACCTCCCTAATGCTAGCATCACATCTATGGAACAATTGGAAGAAACCTTTCTCAAAATATGGGGTATCAAGTTGGAAGACATACCAGTACTACAAAAAGACTCGAGCATATAAAACAAACCGAGAATGAAACTGTCATACAGTTCCAGGATAGGTTTGAGGACATACTATATCGAATTCTTGGAAGCCATTATCCTGAAGACAAGTACGTCGTTCATATCTATACCAATGCACTCTTAGTGCATCTAGGGTTTCCCCTTAGTAAAAAGGGCCCAAGAACGCTCGATGAAGCACATGACATGGCTAAAACAATTGAGAAAACTATCTCCTTGTCCCACGAAAAACACCTCTTTTCCCCAGACACTCTTAGTTTGAAGAGATTAGTTCCCCGTGAGACCTTCATTGTTGATTCCTAAAAAGAGTGAGAACAAATCATCAACCAACAAGAGGCTAAGGGGAAGGATATTGATGAGGTTTTCCAATCCCACAAGGAAGAGCAAATAATTACTCATTCTTCTGCCAAGAATAATGAAGACATGGTCAACGAGCTAGAACCTGAGGGTATCAAACACGATGATGAAGTATTTATGTTTCCTCCTCCCTCTGATGAATCCATCCAAAATCCCATTGTTCATGCACAAGAAGAAGAGGATGAGGTTAGTCACTTTCATTTTCAGGATTTTGATAATACCTTATTCTATGATTCAAAGAGTGAAGGAGAAATGGAATCCTCGAGCAAGATAGATCCTCCTTGTTGTACAGTTGAAGATATAGGGGAAATTCATGAGGATGAAACAATGATGCATGTTGTTTCATTTGATGAAGACACCCAAGTTCTCGAAGCTCCTGCACAAGAAGAAATAAACACGGTAACTTACCTTCCTTTCCAAAATTTTGATGATTCTTTACTTTATGATGAGCCCTTGAAAGATTTAAATCCTTCATGTTATGATACATATAGTGGCATAGTTGATAATATTGATGAGTTTATATGTGTTGGAAGGCGTAAGTGGGATGTGATTGGTAATAATAAGGATCCCATTTATGACATTGAAGGTCATTTCCAGAATTTTCCTTTTCAACTATCATATCAGGTCACTAATTTTGGTAGTTGGCAACTAGGAGATGATATACTTACAGATACTTTCCAAACACCCAGGGATGACCTAGTCCTATATTCTCTTGATGATTTTCGGTCATACCTTGAGGATTTTGATGAGTAATCCTCTGAGCATTTGGATTTATTCTATGAATAAAATTATCAACCATCATTTTGTTCAGATCCTAATGAGAGTGAGGAAGTTGTTTGCCTAAATCAGAATAATTGTGATGATATTTTCTACCTCCCTTTGATTAGTTTACCTTGCTATTTCACTAAGGGTATGGTTTGGAAACATGTCCCTTATCCCAAGTCTTTTGTAGGACAAAGCCTCCTTTTGGTTTTGGGGGGAAGGTTGGGTACCTTAAGAAGAAGCTTATTATCACAATCTTCAAGTATCCCCTTAAGGAATTGTCAGTCATCCTTTAGGTTCTTGCTAATCCTTTCCCAGGCCTCAGATTGTGAAGATGTCTGAGGTAGCCAGCTTTCAGAATCTTTGAGTAAGTCTTTTGAACCTTTGACTTTTCACAATCCCTTTCTGAGATGGATTGACCACTTTCCTAAGATTCTGACTTGGCACCAATTTTTCCCTCCCAGCCACCTCCATGAGCTAGACCTTA
>JASDQU010586460.1:67718-84160 GCA_032191745.1 Picea mariana | reverse complement strand
GCCAATCATCGCCATATACTGTGAATTCATCCATATAGACTTCCACACAGTCATGGGTCAAGTCAGAAAAGATGGCCAGGACAGCCCTTTGAAAGGTGGCAGGGGCATTACATAAACCAAAGGGAAGGACCCTATAAGCATAAGTACCCCAAGGGAAAGTAAATGTGGTCTTATCTTGATCTTTTGGTGCAATTTAGATCTGGTTGTAACCAATGAACCCATCCAAGAAGGAAAAGTATCTCTTTCAGGACAAGGTGTATAACACTTGATCTATGAAAGGTAAGGGAAAATAGTCCCTAAATCTAGCCTTATTCAGATCTCTAAAGTCCATACAAATCCTCCACTTTACATTCTTCTTAGGAACAATGAATAACAGAGATACCCACTTAGTATATGAGATGGGATAAATAAAATTGACATGTAGGAGATTTTGGAGCTCTTCTTTCACTATATCCTTCAAGGTTGAATTCATCCTTCTTTGAGGTTGCCTAACAGGTATGATTTGGTCGTTGGTGTAAATGTGGTGCATACAAGTATCTGGGTGAATCCATTTCATATCGGATTAGACCCATTAAAAAGCATCGGACTGTCCCTAAATCATTTGAATCAATTGTTTTTGTTGTTCAACTTCCAAGCTAGAGTTGATGTATAGACACTTTCGAGGGATGATTTCAACAAATTGAATAGGTGACTCCCTACCTTCGTTTATTATTGAAATGGTAAACAATTTGGCGGTGGAAGAATGAAAAATTTCCTGGAATTCAAAACTGAAAATGTGTGTGTATTCCTTAAACGATTCAGGATAATCGATGCACTATGTTGCAGCTAGAAATTGGTTCAATACTTGGTCTTCAGTTTGTTCTTGATAACCCCTTAGTTGTTCAATTGTTAACAAAGGTTGAGCACATTCCTCCTCCCCATATGAGTTTTCTAACCACAAAGTAACTTCATTAGTTGGTTGGGCAGGAGGAAAGAGAATAATTTTTTGACTTTGAGACCCATTGGAAATTGTCATCTCTCTAGACCAACAGCCAATGAATGCATCAACAGTGGCCAACCATGGTCGTCCAAGTACAATTGGATGCCCGGTTTTAGTAGATTTTGGATGAATCAAAAAACATTCTATAGGATACTCCCAAGAAGCTAGGGTAATTGTTACATTATCCAAACTTCCATATTGTCTAATGAGTGATTTATCTACTAATTCCAATAGGGTATGTGTTGGTCTCAAGTGATTTAGTTGCAACTTATGCATGGTTTCCATAGGCATAACATTTATTGTTTCCCCTAGATAAACAAGTGTGTTTGATAAAGAAATTTTATTTATTTGTATGGTTACCACTGGGTTCCCTAGATCATTATATTTAGATGGAATTTATGATATGATTTTTGACAATTGTCCAACTATTTGTATGACAGGAGGTTCTTTCCTTTTTTCTTCCAGTATTTTTAATGCAAAGGTCCCTTACAGTTTTAGCATAAATGGGAATGTCCTTAATAGCTTGTAGTAAGGGAATATTCACACATACTTTTCTTAATTTAGCTTCTAAATCATGTCCTAAAGGCACCTCAAGCTTCTTTATAAGCACCCTCTCTGGATAGGGTGGACGGTTAATTTCATGAGGTGGTTCAAGTTGTGAGGTAGAACTAAGTGGCATGGAATGAGGAATTTCCTATACAACGGGCATGTTTTCTTCTTCATCTAGTTGATTTCCTGATTTTTCTTTGTCTATGACCACCATAGAGCTTGTTTTATTTAAGACCCTCCCAGATCTTAATTGAATTTCATTTAATGGAGCTGAGGTAATTACATAAGTTGGGAAGGTTTGCAATTCAATATTATGTATATGTTGAAAAGGTCTATTATTTATTAGGGTTTGGAATGGGTTGTGCAAGAATTGGGGTAGGACGAGTAGGGTTTGGATTAAGTGGCACTTGTATTTGTTGTTGTTGGTTCAGATTCATAAGCAATGTAAGTTGTTGTTGTAGTTGAGGAGGTGGGGGTAGTGAGGGTGGACTAAATCCTGGAAAAAGATGAGAGATGTTAGAAGGGTATTGTGGGTATGTAGGATAAGAGGGTGTTTGTAATGGCTGAAGAGGGATATTTCCATAGGAAATTCCCCTCCATCCATGTTTCCAAGGATGACCTTGGGATTGTTGAATTTTTTACTGAGAATAAGGCATTGGAGGGACCCATTATTGTTGTGGATATTGCATGGAGAGATATGCGAACATGTTAGGGTTTTGTTGCCTCCATAGCCTCTTAGGGGAATATGATGTGTCTTAGGGTTCCACTCCTCCCTTATAGATAGATTTAATTCTAGGAAGTGAAGGACACCTCTCATTTGGATGTTCCTCCATACAAATTCCACAAACTTCTATGACATTGACGGGGCACTCCTTCTCAGGATGTCTCTTCCTACACCGAGGACAGAAAATTTACAAAGAAACATTTTTTTCCTCTCGTTTCCTTTTGATTTTGAGGATATCCAATTGGGTGTTGATTATGTTTAGGATATTTGTTTTGAAATTTTCTAGCAATTTACTAGTTCCATTCACGTGACACCTCATGTGGCATGTTTGGCAATTATGGTTACAGGGTCTCTTAAATGTTTTACAGTTTTGGCTTGACTACAAGAGTACTTTTTACAATATTCAGCAATATCAGCAAATGGTTTTTGGTATACATCCCTAGAGCTCATGAGGTTAATTACTTCCATTGATTCATCTCCTACTCCTTTCAGGGAAATGGTCCTAAATGTGGTTGTGTCAAGGGTAAATTGTTTGCTCGTTTGGTAGTTATAGAGGAACCTTTCCAAGTAATTCTATAGGATTTCTTCCTTAGATTGTTGCATTTTGAAGATGTCATTCCTCGAATATTTCATTCTACAATAATCCTGATACTTATGGAGAAAATTTTCCTTCATGTCATCCCAACACACAATACTATATTCCCCTAAACTCATGAACCATCTTAGTGCTGAGTCTTTTAGTGTGGCTGGAAATAGTTTTAATTTTTTAATATTGTATATATAATTATAACTTATGCATAATATATCAAACCAAAATAGAAATGAATCAAGGTCTTCTTATCACATACAGTGAAAGTGAGGCAGTGATGATAACAGAATATTCTTCATGGTAATTGTTATCCCCTAGCCTAGGGATAACTAAGGAAATTATGTCTCGAGGCCCACAGGTCCTAGACATGGAGTACCGAGAGTCGTATTGACTCGAGCCTAGCCCTGGAGGGCCCATCCTTCTTCTTCAGCACCTCCATATTTCCAGTAGCAACAAAATACATACCATCAGCATGGTCCTTCAACAGCACTGGGTCTTTCTCCATGAGGTAATAAGTCTAGGTATCACGATATCTGTCACTCTAATTCTCAAAACATTTCAATATGTGCATTTAATTCTTTTTACTTCTGGCGTGTGCTTGGACCTTATGCCTTTCCACTTGTCCACACCTAGGGGTAGTGACAGGATGCCCTATCAAGTTGATTCCCATAGGGTTTGAGTTTCCATTGGGTGGGTTCATGAAAAGTCATCGTCCAATATTCCCACCATACTTATCACTTTTCATCCTTTTCCCTCTCATCCATCCCATACATTGGTTCGCACATTGGGTTTTCCAAGCTAGAAAAGGGTTGTACCTTACCTTGTGGGAAGAAGGGGATAAAGGCCCAGAGGGTAAAATTAGTTGGAAAAAGATAAAATCAAAAAGAACAAAACCTTCAAATGCTTCACCCAGTGATCCTCGAGAAAGCAATAAAAGGCTTCTTAGAAATAAACAGAGGGGACCCATAAAATAATAAAATCAATACCTAGTTGGAGGATAGGGGGTCTCATCATGATCCAGCCTATTAGTTCCATGGGTACGTAGTGGTATGACACTACCATTCATTTGGACACGATGACAGAGTAGTGGCTCTTGGTGTCATAGCTAAGAGAAAGGGGGTTGCATCATGACCCAACCTTCTCATTTTCGTGAAATGCTTGTGGGTAACATTGTCACCACTGGTCACCACACCAGGGTAGTGTCCCCTAACTAGTCTCTTGAAAGAAAAAGAAATAATATCAAATATAAAAGGCATTGAATGGGCTTGGAAACATTTGCATCCATGACAAGGTGTATCTCACCCTCTTCAAAGGCACTCACAAGTAAGTCATAAATTCCCATGTCATCACTGCACCCATTTCTCAAACATTCCTCACCACCTCATCCACTTACATGGCCTTGATTTGTATTCACCTGGAAACATCCCACATCCAATGATAATTATCCTAGGAGGACCTCCTAACATCCTCTTCAAACCTGAATTGTAGAATAGCATAACGTCTCTGAGCACTTGTCTGGGAAAAGGGGGTTTTATGCACATGTTTAGATAAATTGATTATTAGATGTTATTGACATTGATATGATCCATGTGACTTATGATCCCATGGAGGGAATACCTTTTTTTGTTGTAGGGCCACACCCGACAAATAGGTACACATGGGGAGATGATTAGTTCGGAACTCCATAGGGCTAAAATCCCACCATATGGATGATAAGACACCAGCCAGAGGTAGAGACATGTCAGAGGCTTGCACTAGAGAGAGAGGAGGACGTTCCACCAGAGATATCCTGGAATGTCTGGACCCATTGGGGTCTTTCTCTCTACTATGGCGTTAGCCTTGAAAGGCCCATGACATCACCAGTGTTTGATGGACACTTTGGAGGAAGTTATGTCCCAAGTGGCATGTGTGGCTTGATCCAGAGGCCTTGGGAGGCCTAACATTTTTCTCTTGGAGGCCAATGTTTCACTAGAGAGACCTAACGTCACCCTAAAGGGGAATGAAGTCACCTATTCTCATTGATTTAGGGTTTAAATTGTCATTTTTATGTAAAAAAATGGATATTACATGTAAACTGGCCATGTCGGGATTTTTGACCTAAATTGTAAATTAAAGGTCATTGTAACTATATAAATAAGGGAAAAAAACTCTTATTTTTCATCATATTTCACTCACACTTAAGTGAGGTCTGAAATTTGCGCCCTAATTAGGGTTTATTGTCTGAAATTTAGTGCGCACTTCTTGAACGAGGCTATTTTTTGTGTAATTTAGCATTTTTCTTGGTGGAAGTCTTCAACTAGGCCTATTGCTAGATGATTCTTGGTGAATGTATGTAAATTTTATGCAATTATTCTTCATTGAATCATTATGGTTGTATTTATCTTGCATTTATTCTAAGATTATGAAATTACTAGCTTAAAACCTAGGAGGCTAAAGCACATGTTATTGTTCTTGCCTTAATAACTTTCACCTACTAGATTATGTTGGAAAACCGATTTTCTCGAAGCTTTGTGCTAAGGGCCTTGCCATTGCAACACCCTAGCTTCTTTTGCTTCATCTAGTCTTCATCTACTTCATCTTTGAACTAAGAAGGAGGAAAACCGCTAGGGCCTAGGGTTACCTACTTCCTAGAGGCCTTTTTCCCCCTAAGGTTTAGTGATTGAAGCCTTGGGATACCAACACTTCAATCATTAACCTTCTTTTCTCTAGCTCTCTTATTATCATTTTTTTCCTTCAATATTTCCGTGGCTAAAAGAGACTCCATTTATCCTAAAAGCGTTGATCTAAGCCTTCCAATTGAGTGATTGATGAAAGCCACCCTCAAAACTTTTACCTTAAACTCTCAACTAACTATTCCTAACCCTAGAATAGACTAATCTACTAATCTACTTGTTGTTGTTACAAAAGTAAGCTACAGCCATCTATTGCAGCATTAAAAGCACCTAAAAGAAATTGTAAAGTTGATTTATACACTATCTAATTTGCTTCTGACAAATGCTAGTAATTTGGTATTAATAAGTGATTATTTTGGGTCATTTTGAAGCTCTTTCAAGGCATTTATTGTGAAGCAATCATCTCATAAATATTGTTGTTATAAAATTATGTTTTATTCATCATTTATCAACTATTGCTTTTATTGATAAAGTCCATGGTTATATGAAGTACTAACAGTAAGTTGTGCTTGCAAAAGATATATTTTCTTGTTGCTTTGTTCTGGGCAGGTACATCTTAATACTTCATTACTTCATTGGTTAAAACCATGGGACTTTCTGATCAGTTTGACTTGTGAGAGGGGATATTTTTTTAGACACTTTAACCTTTGCCTTCTCAAACCCCAAGTCACCGGGGACGTCTCCCCTGGGGCATCAACCCTAAATAGACAGAGGTGTCATGTTGAGGTGATAGTGATAGGATAACCTCGTGTTACGCCAATTTTCCTTCCCTTAAACTTTTCCCTTGGAACAAATACAAATTGAGCGATAACATTTTGGTGTCATTGTCAAGGAACACTGAGTCAATTATTCTCAAAGACGACACTTCTCAATAAGCCTTTCCTTAAAAAGCCTTTACTTTTCAAAGTTTACCTGGCGACTCCACTGAGGGTGATCCCCTCATCCCTTTGATAATTTCAAGAAAATTATCTGGTGACTCCACTAATGAAAAAGCCAACCATGACATCTCAATGGGACCCATGAAATTTCAAACCTTTATACATGAGTAAAATCCCAGGGTACCCTTGACAAATTCCCTCGAAGTAAGAGAAATGGCTCCCTAAATTTACTGGTAGTGATGAGGAGAGAGTTGATTATCACATGGGTAATTTATGGGATTTCTTTCAATTCCACCTAGCCTAACAGAATATAACAAAATATTCTTCATGGTAATTGTTATCCCCTAGCCTAGGGATAACTAAGGAAATTATGTCTCGAGGCCCACAGGTCCTAGACATGGAGTACGAGGATTCGTATTGACTCGAGCCACGCCCTGGAGGGCCCATCCTTCTTCTTTAGCACCTCCATATTTCCAGCAGCAACAAAATACATCCCATCGGCATGGTCCTTTAGTAGCACTGGGTATTTCTCCATGAGGTAATAAGTCTGGGTATCACCGTATCTGTCACTCTAATTCTCAAAACATTTCAATATGTGAAATAATTCTTTTTACTTCTGGCGTGTGCTTGGACCTTATGCCTGTCCACTTGTCCACACCTAGGGGTAATGACAGGATGCCCTGTCAAGTTGATTCCCATAGGGTTTGAGTTTCCATTGGGTGGGTTCATGAAAGTTCATCGTCCAATATCCCCACCATACTTATCACTTTTCATCCTTTTCCCTCTCATCCATCCCATACATTGGTTCGCGCATTGGATTTTCCAAGCTAGAAAAGGGTTGTACCTTACCTTGTGGGAAGAAGGGGATAAAGGTCCAGAGGGTAAAATTAGTTGGAAAAAGATAAAATCCAAAATAACAAAACCTTCAAACGCTTCACCCAGTGATCCTCGAGAAAGCAATAAAAGGCTTCTTAGAAAGAAACAGAGGGACCCATAAAATAATAAAATCAATACCTAGTTAGAGGATAGGGGGTCTCATCACGATCCATACTATTAGTTCCATGGGTATGTAGTGGTATGACACTACCATTCATTTGGAGACCATGATAGAGTAGTGGCTCTTGGTGTCATAGCCAAGAGAAAGGGGGTCGCATCATGACCCAACCTTCTCATTTCCATGAAATGCTTGTGGGTAACACTATCACCACTGGTCACCACACCAGGGTAGCGTTCCCTAACTAGTCTCTTGAAAGAAAAATAAATAATATCAAAGATAAAAGGCATTGAATTGGCTTGGAAACATTTGCATCCATGACAAGGTGCATCTCACCCTCTTCAAAGGAACCCACAGGTAAGCCATAAATTCCCATCTCATCACTGCACCCATTGCTCAAACATTCCTTGCCACCTCATCCACTTACATGGCCTTGATTTGTATTCACCTAGAAACATCCCACATCCAATGAGAATTATCCCAGGAGGACCTCCTAACATCCTCTTCAAACCTGGCTTGTAGAATAGCATAATGTCTCTGAGCACTTGTCTGGGAAAAGGGGGTTTTATGCACATGTTTAGATAACTTGATTATTAGATGTTATTGACATTGATATGATCCCTGTGACTTATGATCCCATGGAGGGCATATATTTTTTTGTTCCAGGGCCACACCTGACAAACAGGTACACATGGGGAGATGATTAGTTCGAAACTCCATAGGGCTAAAATCTTGCCATATGGATGATAAGACACCAGCCAAAGGTAGAGACATGTCAGAGGCTTGCACCAGAGAGAGAGGAGGACGTTCCACCAGAGATATCCTGGAATGCCTGGACCCATTGGGGTCTTTCTCTCATACTATGATGTTGGCCTTGAAAGGCCCATGACGTCACCAGCGTTTGATGGACACTTTGGAGGAAGTTATGTCCCAAGTGGCATGTGTGGCTTGATCTAGAGGCCTTGGGAGGCCTAACATTTTGCTCTTGGAGGACAATGTTTCACCAGAGAGACCTAATGTCACCCTAAACGGGCATGAAGTCACCTATTCTCATTGATTTAGGGTTTAAATTGTCATTTTTGTGTAAAAAATGAATATTACATGTAAACTAGCCATGTCGGGATTTTTGACCTAAATTGTAAATTAAAGGTCATTGTAACTGTATAAATAAGGGAAAAAACACTCTTATTTTTCATCATATTTCACTCACACTTAAGTGAGGTCTGAATTTTGCGCCCTAATTAGGGTTTATTGTCTGAAATTTAGTGCGCACTTCTTGAAGGACGCTATTTTTGGTGTAATTTAGCATTTTTCTTGGTGGAAGTCTTCAACTAGGCCTATTGCTAGATGATTCTTCGTGAATGTAAGTAAATTTTCTGCAATTATTCTTCATTGAATCGTTATGGTTGTATTTATCTTGCATTTATTCTAATATTATGAAATTACTAGCTTAAAACCCTAGGAGGCTAAAGCACATGTTATTGTTCTTGCCTTAATAACTTTCACCTACTAGATTATGTTGGAAACCCGATTTTCTTGAATCTTTGTGCTAAGGGCCTTTCCATTGCAACACCATAGCTTCTTTTGCTTCATCTAGTCTTCATCTACTTTATCTTTGAGCTAAGAAGGAGGAAAACTGCTAGGGCCTAGGGTTACCTACTTTCTAGAGGCCTTTTCCCCCCTAAGGTTTAGTGATTGAAGCCTTGGGATACCAACACTTCAATCATTAACCTTCTTGTCTCTATCTCTCTTATTATCATTTGTTTCCTTCAATATTGTTGTTGCTAAAAGAGACTCCATTTATCCTAAAAGCACTGATCTAAGCCTTACAATTGAGTGATTGATGAAAGCCACCCTCAAAACTTTTACCTTAAACTCTCAACTAACTATTCCTAACCCTAGAATAGACTAATCTACTAACCTACTTGTTGTTGTTACAAATGTAATCTACAGCCATCTATTGCAGCATTAAAAGCACCTAAAAGAAATTGTGAAGTTGATTTATACACTACCTAATTTGCTTCTGACAAATGCTAGTACTTTGGTATTAATAAGTGATTATTTTGGGTCATTTTGAAGCTCTTTCAAGGCATTTATTGTGAAGCAATCATCTCATAAATATTGTTGTTATAAAATATGTTTTATTCATCATTTATCAACTATTTATTTTATTGATAAAGTCCATGGTTTTATGAAGTACTAACAGTAAGTTGTGCTTGCAAAAGATATATTTTCTTGTTGCTTTGTTCTGGGCAAGTACATCTTAATACTTCATTACTTCATTGGTTAAAACCCTGATACTTTATGATCAGTTTGACTTGTGAGAGGGGATATTTTTATAGACACTTTAACCTTTGCCTTCTTAAACCCCCAGGTCATCGAGGACGTCTCCCCTGGACGTCTCCCTCAGGGCATCAACCCTAAATAGACAGAGGTGTCATGTTGAGGTGACAGTGATAGGATAACCTCATGTTACACCAATTTTCCTTCCCTTAAACTTTTCCCTTGGAACAAATACAAATTGAGCGATAAAATTTTGGTGTCGTTGTCAGGAAACACTGATTCAATTATTCTCAAAGGTGACACTTCTCAATAAGTCTTTCCTTAAAAAGCCTTTACTTTTCAAAGTTTACCTGGCGACTCCACTGAGGGTGATCCCCTCATCCCTTTGATAATTTCGAGAAAATTATCTGGCGACTCCACTAATGACAAAGCCAACCATGACTTCTCAATGGGACCCATGAAATTTCAAACCTTTAGACATGAGTAAAATCCCAGGGTACCCTCGACAAATTCCCTCGAAGTACGAGAAATGGCTCCCTAAATTTATTTGTAGTGATGAGGAGAGAGTTGATTATCACATGGGTGATTTATCGGATTTATTTCAATTCCACCCTATCAGTGATGATGTTGAATATTTGGCAATGAATCTCTTCTCCGCCACTCTTCATGGAAATGCTAGGAAGTGGTATGACAACCTCCCTAATGCTAGCATCGCATCTATGGAACAATTGGAAGAAACCTTTCTCAAAATATGGGGTATCAAGTTGGAAGACATACCAGTACTACAAAAAGACTCGAGCATATAAAACAAACCGAGAATGAAACTGTCATACAGTTCCAGGATAGGTTTGAGGACATACTATATCAAATTCTTGGAAGCCATTATCCTGAAGACAACTACGTTGTTCATCTCTATACCAATGCACTCTTAGTTCATCTAGGTTTTCCCCTTAGTAAAAAGGGCCTAAGAACACTCGATGAAGCACATGACATGGCTAAAAAAATTGAGGAAAATATCTCCTTGTCCCACGAAAAACACCTCTTTTCCCCAGACACTCTTAGTTTGAAGAGATTAGTTCCCCATGAGACCTTCACTGTTGATTCCCAAAAAGAGTGAGAACAAATCATCAACCAACAAGAGGCTAAGGGGAAGGATATTGATGAGTTTTTCTAATCCCACAAGGAAGAGCAAATAATTACTCATTCTTCTGCCAAGAATAATGAAGACGTGGTCAACGAGCTAGAACCTGAGGATATCAAACACGATGATAAATTATTTATGTTTCCTCCTCCCTCTGATGAATCCATCCAAAATCCCATTGTTCGTGCACAAGAAGAAGAGGATGAGGTTAGTCACTTTCATTTTCAGGATTTTTATAATACCTTATTCTATGATTCAAAGAGTGAAGGAGAAATGGAATCCTCGAGCAAGATAGATCCTCCTTATTGTACAGTTGAAGATACAGGGGAAATTCACGAGGATGAAACAATGATGCATGTTGTTTCATTTGATGAAGACACTCAATTTCTCGAAGCTCCTGCACAAGAAGAAATAAACACGGTAACTTACCTTCCTTTCCAAAATTTTGATGATTCTTTACTTTATGATGAGCCCTTGAAAGATTTAAATCCTTCATGTTATGATACATAGAGTGACATAGTTGATAATATTGATGAGTTTATATGTGTTGGAAGGCGTAAATGGGATGTGATTGGTTATAATAAGGATCCCATTTATGACATTGAAGGTCATTTCCAGAAGTTTCCTTTTCAACTATCATATCAGGTCACTAATTTTGGAAGTTGGCAACTAGGAGATGATATAATTACAGATACTTTCCAAACACCCAGGGATGACCTAGTCCTATATTCTCCTGATGATTTTCGGTCATACCTTGAGGATTTTGATGAGTAATCCTCTGATCATTTGGATTTATTCTATGAATAAAATTATCAACCATCATTTTGTTCAGATCCTAATGAGAGTGAGGAAGTTGTTTACCTAAAGCAGAATACTTGTGATGATATTTTCTACCTCCCTCTGATTAGTTTACCTCACTATTTCACTAAGGGTATGGTTTGGAAACATGTCCCTTGTCCCAAGTCTTTTGTAGGGAAAAGACTCCTTTTGGTTTTTGGGGGAAGGTTGGGTACCTTAAGAAGAAGCTTATTATCACAATCTTCAAGTATCCCCTTAAGGAATTGTCAGTCATCCTTTAGGTTCTTGTTAATCCTTTCCCAGGCCTCAGATTGTGAAGACGTCTGAGGTAGCCAGCTTTCAGACTCTTTGAGTCAGTCTTTTGAACCTTTGACTTTTCACGATCCCTTTCTGAGATGGATTGACCACTTTCCTAAGATTCTGACTTGGCACCAATTTTTCCCTCCCAGCCACCTCCATGAGCTAGACCTTACGATTTCCAATGATACAACAAATTTTCTAACTCATGTTATTTGTGTGCTTAACTTATCGTTGCTTTGGTTTATGATGAAAAACAGAGGCAGGTATTGTGAGACATTGCTAGGGTGGTTTCACTGGCTATTTGACTACACCTAGCATTCATCCAACAGGTAAGTAGAGGTAAGTAGGTAGGCATTTTGCATCCATTGTATATACCATCTGCATTTCATGCTAGAGTAAAAGTATTTCCATGTGTACATGTGCTTGCTTACTTTCATTTTTTATACCATATGTGAGTCAGGGGTGATATCACCACCCCAAATGATTACTAATGATTTTTGTTGAGATCAAGCAATTCACAGGTCATGCCTGAGATGTTGAGGTTCTCATGCACTCTACGGTGAGCACATGTCCCCGAGTTGGAGCCAGATTTTATCCCCTAGCCTAGGGATAACTAAGGAGATTATATCTTGAGGCCCATAGGTCCTAGACATGGAGTACTGAGAGTCATATTGACTCGATCCTAGCCCTAGATGGCCCATCCTTCTTCTTCAGTGCCTCCATCTTGTAAACATCAGAATCATCCATCCCAACGGTTTGGTCCTTCAGTAGCAGCGGGTCTTTCTCCATGAGGTAATGAGTCTGGCTATCATGGTATGTTTCACTCTGATTCTTAAAAAATTTGAATATGTGCATTTAATTATTTTTACTTCTGACGTGTGCTTGGACCTTATGCCTTTCCACTTGTCCACACTTGGGGGGAATGATAGGATTCCCTAGCAAGTTGATTCCCATAGGGTTAGAGTTTCCATTGGGTGGGTTCATGAAAGGTCATCATCCATTCCCACCATACTTATCACTTTTCATCATTTTCCCTCTCATCCATCCCATACATTGGTTTGGGCATTGGGTTTTCCAAGCTAGCAAAGGGTTGTACCTTACCTTGTGGGAAGAAGGGGATAAAGGCCCAAAGGGTAAAATTATTTGGAAAAAGATAAAAGAAAAAAGAAAAAAACCTTCATATGCTTCACCCAGGGATCCTCGAGAAAGCAATAAAAGTCTTCTTAGCAAGAAACAGAGGGACCCATAAAATAATAAAATCAATACCTAGTTGGAGGATGGGGGGTCTCATCACGAGCCAGCCTATTAGTTCCATGGGTATGTAGTGGTATGACACTACCATTCATCTTGTCACCATGCCATGGTAGTGGATCTTGGTGGCGTAGACAAGAGAAAGGGGGTCTCATCATGAGCCATCCTTCTCATCTCCGTGAAATGCTTGTGGGTAACATTGTCACCACTGGTCACCACGCCATGGCAGTGTCCCCTAACTAGTCTATTGAAATAAAAAGAAATAAGATGAAAGAGGAAAGGCATTGAATGGGCTTGGAAACATTTGCATCCATGACAAGGTGCATCTCACCCTCTTAAGAGGCACCCATAGGTAAGCCATACATTCCCTTGTCATCACTGCATCCATTTCTCAAACATCCCTCACCACCTCATCCACTTACATGGACTTGATTTGTATTCACCTGGAAACATCCCATGTCCAATGAGAATTAGCCCAGGAGGACCTCCTGACGTCCTCTCCAAACCTAGCTTGTAGAATAAAATAACGTCTTTGAGCACTTGTTTGGGAAAAGGGGGTTTTATGCACATGTTTAGATAACTTGATTATTATATGTGATTGGCATTGATATGATCCTTGTGACTTATGAGTCCATGGAGGGTGTACTTTTTTTTGTTGCAAGGCCACACCCGATGGACAGGTACACATGGGGATATTATTAGTTTGGACCTCCATAGGTCCAAAATCCCACCAAATGGATGTTGAGACCCCAACTAGGGGTAGAGATAGGTCAGAGGCTTGCACCATAGAGAGAGGAGGGTGTTCCACCAGAGACATCCATGAAGGCCTGAACCTAGGGGGGTCTTTCCCTCCTACTATTATGTTGGCCTTGAAAGGCCCATGATGTCACATCTATGACCCTTGACGTCACCAGCATTTGATGGACACTTTGGAGGTAGTTATTTGTCAAGTGGCACGTGTGGCTTGATCCAGATGCCTTGGGAGGCCTACCGTTTTTCTCCTAGAGGCAAATGTTTCACCAGAGAGGCCTAATGTCACCCTAAAGGGGCATGACATCACCTATTCTGCTTGATTTACGCTCTAAATTGTCATTTTTATGTAAAATTTAGATATTACATGTAAACTGGCCATGTCGGCCTTTTTGACCTAATTTGTAAATTAAAGGTCATTGTAACTGTATAAATAAGGGAAAAATCACTCTTATTTTTCATCATATTTCACTCACACTTAAGTGAGGTCTAAAATTTGTGCCCTAAGTAGGGTTTCTTGGCTGAAATTTAGTGTGCACTTCTTGAAGGAGGCTATTTTTGGTGTAATTTAGCATTTTTCTTGGTGGAAGTCTTCAACTAGGCCTATTGCTAGATGATTCTTGGTGAATGTAAGTAAATTTTATGCAATTTTTCTTCATTGAATGGTTATGGTTGTATTTATCTTTCATTTACTCTAAGATTATGAAATTTCTAACTTAAAACCCTAGGAGGCTAAAGCACATGTTATTGTTCTTGCTTTAATAACTTTCACCTACTAAATTATGCTGGAAACCCGATTTTCTCGAAGCTTTGTGCTAAGGGCTTTGCCATTGCAACACCCTAGCTTATTTTTCTTCATCTAGTCGTCATCTACTTCATCTTTGAGCTAAGAAGGAGGAAAATTGCAAGGGCCTAGAGTTACCTACTTCCTAGAGGCCTTTTTCCCCCTAAGGTTTAGTGATTGAAGCCTTGGGCTACCATCACTTCAACCATTTACCTTCTTGTCTCTAGCTCTCTTATTATCATTTTGTTCCTTCAAGATTTCCACTGCTAAAAGAGACTCCATTTACCCTAAAAGCATTGATCTAAGCCTTACAATTGAATGATTTATGAAAGTCACTGTCAAAACTTTAACCTTAAGCTCTCAACTAACTATTCCTAACCCTAGAATAGACTAATCTACTAACCTACTTGGTGTTGTTACAAAAGTAAGCTACAGCCATCTATTGTAGCATTAAAAACACATAAAAGCAATTGTAAAGTTGATTTATACACTTCCTAATTTGCTTATGACAAATGCTAGTACTTTGGTATTAATAAGTGATTATTTTGTGTCATTTTGAAGCTCTTTCAAGGAATTTATTGTGAAGCAATCATCTCATGAACATTGCTGTTATAAAATTTTGTTTACTTCATCATATATCAACTATTGCTTTTATTGTTAAAGTCCATGGTTTTATGAATTATTAACAGCAAATTGTGCTTGCAAAGGATATATTTTCTTGTTGCTTTGTTTTGGGCAGGTACATCTTAATACTTCATTACTTCATTGGTTAAAACCCTGGGACTTTCTGATCAGTGTGACTTGTGAGAGGGGATATTTTTATAGACATTTTAATTGTTTCCTTCTCAAACCCCCAGGTCACCAGGGACGTCTCCCATGGGCTATCAACCCTAAATAGTAAGAGGTATCATGTTGATGTGAAAATGATAGGATAACCTCCTGTTACGCCAATTTTCCTTCCCTTAACCTTTACCTTTGGAACAAATACAAATTGAGCAATAATAGTAACATTTATGGTAATGTCCAGGATCGAAAATCCAAATGTCTATGTCTCCTTGTTTTCATTTCCTTCTTCGTCTTCCATATTCCCGAACAACAATTTATAGGTTGTAGGAACAGGTGATGTTTCCCCACTAAGTGATGGTTCAACCACTGGATTAGTAGGGATATTTAAATTTTCCAATACTTTATGTACTACTCCAATTGCATATTCAGCCTCTTCTACCACCACCTTTGTTTCCTTTCCAACTCATTATTCAGATTGAGTCACCACTGCTTCTCTTGTTACTTGTTGTGATATGTTTTYAAATTGCACAGTAGCTTCAACTTTAGGGTATTTTACTATAGTTTCAATTGTTGCAACTGAACTTTCTCCTCTTAAAATTCTTCCTCCATAGCGATTAGCATATTTAGTGGGAGGGTTTTTTCTTGAAACATATAAATATTCTAGAATTTTTGATGCAAAAAATCTTACTGTACTATCTCTAAGTCTACTCATAAAAAGGACTAATACTAATAAAACACAAAATCTAACTACTGAAAGGAAGAGGACAACCTAACTTTGGAGCAACCCCACCAAAGTGGATGTGCAGATTCTTACCTCTCGTCTTATCGTCTTCTCTCTACCCTTAGGTCATCCTTAAAATGAATCCAAAACCATCAAACCAATCCAATTCAAACACTACCTTAAAACCAATCCAATTCAAACACTACCTATTATCGTTTACAACTCCTCGGCAACGGCACCAAA
>JASDQU010586460.1:30506-42532 GCA_032191745.1 Picea mariana | reverse complement strand
AGAGTCCGTGGGCATTCAAATGGACCGTCTCCCTCCATTTAGATATTCCTTGGATGCTCCTGGCCACCTCCTCCCTACCCGACAGGAGTTGAACAGAATCATCAAGGATGACATTTACAGGCAGTTTATATAGATCACTCGGGTTAACCCTCAAGGTGGGCTACGCCCAAAGATGGCCTTCTACATCGAGCACTTCTTGGAGCTTAGAGATGGGCTCATTGCTCGACCACAGTATACACTCTGCCAATGGGTGCACGCTCTTCGCATTCCCCCAGGCCAGTTCAGAGTGGTTTCTCAGACTTCAAGTAGAGACCGATCACCAGATTGATCGATCAGACAAGATCTAGCAGCTATGCCATCTACTGGAGGTCAAGACTGAGGAACACTTCATCTTTCACTGCCCCGTCTACTATGAGATTATGGGGTGGTTCCATTTCCTATTCAGGAGGACTCAAACCCTCACTAGCTTCTTCAAATATTCCGACCAGAGATGCTTGGCCTTATACATGCAGGAGACCCTCATGCTCCAAGCCCATTTTCTTCAGCCTCCTACTAGATCGAACTCTAACCAACAGCAAACCACTTCCTTCTTCACGATGCTACCCACAGGAAGGAGCACTAAGAGACAGACTGATATCGACACAGCTCCGGACTCATGATCAGTGCGGACCCATGGGGGCTTCCCCTATCCCATCAGATTTCAGTGACACGCCCAGATCAAATCCCTCGCCAGGAGACAAGTAATATCCCCCAGGCCTCAGCAACGAACTACCTCCTCCAAACAGCAGGGCAATGGATGATCCATACATCCCACAAGTTCTCCCTCAGGACATTATAGTATACTGAGCTTTCTTCATTCAGCCTCGAAAGTTAGGAGAGATGAGTTTATTCCATGACAGGCCTACCTCATTACGTTTGGTTCTTATTTCTAGATCTTCTCCTCCTATACATCTCCACCCCAGAGCGGGTTTTTGGGCTTGGAGTTGAGGGTTGTTCATGCCTCAGCTTGGCTCTCATTCTCTACTCTACCTTACTCTACTTTCCTTTTTGTATCTTGCCTTTTATAGAAGACCTTTTGGTACTCCTGCTTCGTAATGACATCATTGAACTTAGCAATCCCTTTGACCTACTTTTGTGGTCATCAATGGGACATTAATAAAATTATCTTATCTCTCGTTTCTCATCCCTCGAGTCGACCTCCTTCAAATGCAATCATCTCTCATCGACCATTTGGGATGCAACCCTTAGCTCTTATCCCCATGTTACCACTGTTCATTCCAACTTTGTGAGCCACAATCCAACCCTATATATCTATGGTATGACGATGATTGCAAATCCCATAATAGAAAGCACGATCACACCCTTCGCCATAACCCCGCCTCCTACCCCATCCTCGGCAAATCCTACCGCAACCTCCTCCATTGTAAAAAACCCATCTTCGTATCTCAAAGAAGACGTGAATTGCGTGTAGCCCTTTGCAGCTCCCAAGAAACCTTTTGTTGCAATGTATTTCCCTGCCACTCCAACCTCCACCTAGATATTGACTCTCACTCCATGTTCACCAATACAACTACCATATATGATGTTCCTAAGCAACCTCCCCGTCATAGTTACCTCCCCACACCCTCCAGTACCTTGTTACTTGTCCTTTTACACATATCCAGCAAACCATCTAGGAGATGAACACCAATCGAGCAGCAAATAAGGGGTTCCAAGCTGACCTTTTCAAACATGGTAGACCGACACTTCTTGATTACATCATTGATTTGTTTAACCATGTTGTTTGCTCAGGATTCCCACGGTCGTGGTCCCACCACATTATTCACCCAATTCATAAATCGAGCACAAGATCTGATCCGAATAATTACTAGACTACTATGGTGAGCCACACTTTCTCTAAGCTTTATGCAACTACTCTCCATTTACAATTATCTAGGGGACTTGGATGGAGATATCTTCAATTACTAGACTACTATGGTGAGCCACACTTTCTCTAAGCTTTATGCAACTACTCTCCATTTACAATTATCTAGGGGACTTGGATGGAGATATCTTCAAGCTAGAGGACAGCAGGATTCAAACTAGAGCACTAGACCATTGATCATATTCTCACACAAGCAATCATTGAGGAAGCAAAGCATCACTCTTTGAAAGTCTTTTGCTATTTTGTTGACTTTCGAAAGGCATTTGACTTGGTCCCTGGGAAGGCCTTCTTCAAGAGGCTTAGAAGTTACGGATCCCTCCCTCTTCTCGAGCGTTGGTGGTTTTGGAACCATTTTCAGTCCAAGATGGACCTCACGGCCAACCTCATCAGACCACAGTTCTCAATGGCTCAGAGATCTGGGGACCTAGCTTATTGAATTCAGATTGGGCCTTGACAGAGAGAGTTCAAGTTCACATGCTTCGTCGCATCATCAGATGCAAGAAGACAACTCCCTAGGCCATCCTTCAAGCAGAGTTTGCAACACCCCCTTCAATACTAAAACCATCTACAAACTAGATTCCCTTTTGCATCAAGTCAGAGGCTTTAAGGACCCCTCAGCTGACAAGGATCGTTATCCTTATCTTGCCTATTGCTCCTCGGAGGCCACAACCACCTCCAATACCTTTATTCGAGCTTGTTGCTGGTTTGCGGAGGCTACCTGTCTTCTTCAGTCAGTTGGTATCTCAATAGACCACCTCCCTCCATTTAAATACTCTCTCAAGACCCTCGATCAACTCTTGTTGAATAGGCAAGAGTTGAGTAGGATCATCAAAGAGGACATCATCAAAGAGTATATTTAGGTTACTTGGGTTGACCCTCCAAATAGGCTAAGCCCCAAGATGGCCTTCTATGCAGAACACTTCTTGGAGTTGAGAGACCTTCTTGTTCGGCCACCCTACACACTTCGACATCGGATGCATGATCTTCGAATACCCCTTGGGCAATTTAGAGTTGGTTATCATTGTTTCCACATTGAAATCGACCACCATATCACCAAAGGGGTAGGATCTACCAGCTCTACCATCTTCAAGAAAACGAAATGGAGGAGTTGCCCAATCTGCTATGTCAAGGAGTCTCTAAACTCTCTATCCACTTTCTTCTGCTTCCCAAATCAAAGATGCCTGGCACTACACATGAGGGAGGCCTTTAGACTCTGATCTCGCTCACACTGCCCATCCCAACCCAAACCTAACCCCATCTGCCCTATTACAATTTTCTTTCCAGTACTTCCAACAAATAAAGGTACCAAGAGACAAGCAGACAACAGCAGTACACCAACCATCAAATTTGTGAGACCCTAAGAGGCCCTCCGTGCTCAACCAATGAGACCCTTAGAGACATGTCGCCTCAGATCCTAGGATAGTTCATACAACACCAACAGTTAGGATACCTCTTTGACATCTCAACCATAGGTTGTAGCACCCCGTCATCGAGACATATCTTAGACCAAATCTCCCTATTCTTCCAATTTCTCTAACTAGTCATCTACGAGGAATCTTTGCGTCATATGTTAGGAGAGATAGCATCAAGGGGAGGTTGATCACCCCCCAAGTGAGCCATCCCCACTAATTGTATTAGGGTCTTTCTTTGCCTCTCTACAATACTTGTACATACTTGCACTATTTCTTTGCTTCCCTGCTTCATACTCTTAGGTTTTAGACTTTAGATTTTTTTTATAGCATAGGCTAACTTCAATTATATCATGATTTTCTAGGAGTAGCCTTTGCGCACCCACTTTGTACCTAGCAGTCCCATTGACCTATTTATGGTCATTAATAAAATTATCTTATCTTATCATATCTTATCTCCACTTTTGTTTGCTATCCTAACAAAAGGTCTTTAGCACTTTACATACATGAGGCAGTGACTCTTAGATTGTAGACCTTGCAAGTTTCATCCAAACCCTACCCTGTTAAACTCATTACATTTTTTCCAACCTACGTCAACACTTGCAAGTGGCGAACAACGTTCAAATCAACCAATGCTCGACACAATAGGTATTGAATCAAAGAGACCATGCACAACCTCTCACTCAAGGACTAGTCAAATCATCCTCACAAGGTCACAGAGTACTCATCCTTAGTAGGGCACTATTCAGCGGTCTATGTCAACCAAGCCCATATCATGAAATTTTTCACTTCAGCCTTGAATATTCGAAGAGTCTCTACTAGAGGCTCGTGGAAGTCATGCTCCTCCCAAAATCACCTAGCCAAGTGTTGATATTACGGTAGTTGCATGAGGTATTAACCTCTACGTGTAACCTTTAACGAGTCTAGAATATTTCGGGAAGCAAGAGAAACCCTAGAAGGTTAGGAAATAACCTTAGAAGACAAGTCGGCTCAAGATAATAATTTATATTAAATTATTATCCTCCAGAAATAGAAGTCGACCCAGTTAGGTCACTTGGAGGACTATAAATAAGAGGGTGCTAGAGCTCATTTGTCACACTCACTCTCATAACTACATAAGGACAAGTGGAGCACATGACTGGAGGAGAGTTGCAGCTGCTGCAGTGGTGACTTTGTCTTTGGTTATGGTTGGACTTTATGCTTGGTTATGGTTTAGACTTTTTGCTTGGTACACTAGCCTTGGAGAGAGGTACTCTACCTTGGTTGGCTATTGGTTCTAGGGTTTGCTTTCGGAATTATTTTGTCTGTCAAGGTTAAGGTGCTCGGGGGTGGCCTTTGTGCCTATGGTTGGGTGACAATATTGCTATATTGTCTACGGTGAAACGAGCACACCTATTATTCTAGCAGGTTATGGGCCCACACTATCTTCGGACAGTCTAACCACTAGCAATTAGATTGGGAGGATCTGCTAAGTTGTAGTTGCAGTCAAAGTTTTGTTGCAGCAACGAAACCCTAACCCTCGTGTTGAGACACCTTAAGTGAAGGGCTTGACCTAATTCCTGGATAACCTAGTGTGCCCTAGCCTAGCGCACCTCCTAGTACTCTTAGCAAGCCAAGGCATCAAGTTTGAGTTTTTTGGTCAAAGTCAAAGGTTGACCAAGTCAAAGCAGTCGTGACTTACTCTATGAAGTCAGAAAACAAGTTAGAAGGGGCTTCTAACTTCAGAGCATGGAAGACGAGGATTGACCTCATCCTTGCCAAGAATAAAGTGTTGGATATCATGAAAGGCAAGATCTTTGAAGCGGGAAAAGAAAAGGAACCTCAGAACATTGTAGTTATGGAGAAGTTCAAGGACAATGACATCAATGATATAAGCATCATAGTGGACTCTGTAAAGGACCATTTGATACCCTACATTTCTCATCTTGACTCATCTAAGATGTACAATGCCCTAACTAACCTCTTCTCAGTCAGAAATATTGGACAAGTGATGAGTCTGAAGAATGAGCTCCGTGACATGAAAATGAATGATGATGATAATAATAATAATAATCCATTTGTAAGGCCACGGCCAAGCTACACCTAATTGGTGTATGAGACCCCCTTGTTTATGGGACAAGGGACCCCCTCCGCCCAGCAATTTGACTAGTAAAGTCTACGAAGAATAGCACAACATCATACTTTGTAAGAATCTCTCAGTCAAGAGATCAACTACAAGCTATTGAGGAAATCATTTCAAAAAAGGAACTAGTAAATATASTACTTAATGGTCGTCCCAAGACATGGGATGCATTTGCCACTAGCATGAACACAAGAACGGAGTATCCCACATTTGAAGAACTTTGGACTTCTTATGCACAAGAAGAATCAAGGATTAGCACAAAAGAGAAATCCAAAAAGAAAGATGATGATCAAGCCTACACAACAAAGTTCAAGAAATTCAAGAATAAGAAGAAGTTTAGGGCAAGGAAGAAACCAAATCAAGAAAGGATATGTCAAAAATACAATGCTTCAACTGTCGAAAATATGGTCACTACAGGAGCCAATGTCCTGAGTTAAAGAAAAGGAAGGAAACACACGAAGCAACAGTTGCCAAAGAAAAGGAACCCTCAAAGAAAGTCAAAGAGGATGAAGCAGAGTTTTTCTACTAGTCACGGTAATGTTATTCTTCTGTAACATAGTCCTTGCACATACCATGTTTACATAGTTTCTGTACATATCATGTGTATCTATTTCTTAGAAGATAAGATGGTCAGATACCTATGGGAGAATGACCAGATAAGGGTTTCCAATTACAATGACTACTAGTCAAGCAATGTATCTGAAAAGGATGAAGTACGTTGACAATCTTTGGTGACAATTCTTGTGGAAGCTACTACATAAGTAACAACTACCAAATGGGTTGCAATCAGAACCAAACTTGAAGAGACCTGGAAGGAGTCGGACCAAAAAGAAGTCAGTAATCAAAAGGAAACTAGAATAGACTTGTGACACTTTACAAAAACCAAGAAGGATGCAGACGGAAGCATGGACTCTCAAATGGAGGGAGATGATTGAGGAATTCCAAAAGAAGAGCATGCATATTGCTCATTCATGCATGAAGCTGGGATTAGGAGGGAGCTAATCCTCAATGATATGATCCATTGAAGAATCTGTGAAGATTATGAAGTATCTGTCCATGTTCTTCATTAGAAGTAGCAACCATGATAAGCAACATGTGTTCAATTTGACTCTAGAATAAGTCTTCTTCGAAAAGAAGCCTTGAATATCCTTGGTTGTCCATCTACATTTATGTTCCTATAAYGAAAGGAAGAAGTTGGAACCTTYGGAAAGGAAGGGCATAGAATCTATACAAGATTCCATGGACTCCAACATTGAAGAGAAACATGAGGAAGAACATGAAGATTCCAAGAAAGAAAGAAAATCCAAAACAACAAATTGGACCARTTATTATACCGAGAATCATAAGACTACCAGCATGGTTTGAACCCACTAGAAGCAATCAAACAGAAGGAATGGAAAGAAGTTGTGATGAYGAACAATATATGTGAGAAATTGAGAAATTGGCGAGATTCAAAACTAGAGGGTTCTCCCAGAAGGAGGGAGAAGACTATAATGATAGCTTGTTCCGGTAACCAGATACACCTCTAGCTGAGCCATTATATCTCTTGCAGTATCCATGGGTTGGAGTTTACATCAGATGGATGTAAAGACTATTCTTCTCAACACAGTAATTGAAGAAGAAGCATATGTAGAACAACCTCAAGGTTTTGAGGTATACCAGAAAGAGACCCATGTATGCAGATAGAAGAAGACCTTGTATGGATTCAAGAAACCTGGTGCAGAGCCTCTCATGTGCAACAAAAGCGTAGTGAAAACTTCCTATGACAGAGGAAGTGTATCGAAATGGTTCTTCAAAAGTCCGGGATGATGGATTACAAATCCATGGCAAACTCCCATGATGACAGATCTGAAGAAGTTGAGAGACTCTGATCCAGTAGACCCGTCCTAGTACCGTTAATTGATTGGCTCCTTGATCTATTCAATGAATACTAGGCTAGACATTTGCTTTGTTGTAAACATGTTGAGCTAGTACCAGATGGAACCTAGCCATGAGAATTGAATAATTGCAAAGCATGCCTTGAAATATCTTCGTGGGAGGTTTGAGTTATGATATACAGCTACATGGATTAATCAATTCAGATTGGGCAGGGAGTGCAGAAAACAGAAGTACTTCTTGGATATGTTTCAGTTTGAGCTTTGCCACGATATCATGGGCTAGCAGGAAACAGAAGTCTATTGCACTCAGTACTGCATAAGTAGAATATATTGCAACTTGTGATGCTTGTACGGAAGCAGTGTGGCTCCGTAAGCTGGTTTCTTGACTATTTGATCAGGTGTTGGATTCGACCGTGATATATTGTGATAACCAGAGCTGTGTAAAGCTCTCAGAGAACCCGGTATTCCATGAGAGGTCGAAGCACATTGAGATCAAGCATTATTTTCTGTGTGATAAAGTCCAGAAGGGAGAAGTAGTTCTCCAATATATCTCCATTGATGAGTAGATAGCAGATATTTTGGTAAAGCCTCTATCCAAGATGAAAAGTGCGTACTTAAGGGACAAGTTGGGACTCATGGAGATGACTTCCTTTTTGGAAAGGGAAGTGATTACTCCCAAGGTTGGGAGGGAGCACTAATATGTTATTGATATATGGAGGGTCATTTTCCAATTTGGAAAATGGTCCAGGTTGGGCAGTCACTTTCCAGTCCGAAAAGTGGTCCAAGATTCTTGATGGACAGTGATTTTCCAGTTTGGAAAATGGTCCAAGTTGGGCAGTGACTTTGTAGTCTAGAAAGTGGTCCAATATTTTTGATGGACAGTCATTTTCCAGTTCGGAAAATGGTCTAGAATGAACAATCATGGTCTAACAGATTGTTGATGTACCATAGACAACGATTCCCCTTGTGGTCGGTGTGGGGGAATGATCTAGGACAGTCATTCTCCTTGGCAGTCACTCTGAGAAGTGGTCAAGCAGAATGGTCCGCCTCTCTGGGCAGTCATTCTTTCGAAATTCACAGTTGTGAGCAGTTTCGAAGAATGGTCTGATGTAGGAGATTGGTGCAGGACAGTCATTTCTGTAGGAAATGATCCGGACAGTCATTCTCTAGGGCAGACTCTTTCTCTCCAAGTTGCATTGTGAATCGTGCCGGAAGAATGGCCCAGTTAGGTTGAATGGTCCAGGTTCAGCAATCAAGGACAGTCATTCCCTAGGGAAGACTCATTCTCTCCAGGTTGCACTGTGAATCGTGCCAGAAGAATGGTAGAGTTAGGTTGAATGGTCCAAGTTCAAAAATCAGGGTCAATTATTCTTCTATGCTTGAGAAGAATAGTCCAGACAACCCATGGCTGATGTTTAACTTTCCGAGGGCAAATGCTCTTCCAAATCTCACAGATGTGAGTGGAAGAGTGGCCCAGATGATTTAGTTTGTATCATGAGATTGTTGATATCAAATAAAATGATTGTTGTGGACACTGTATGTCTCTGGAGAGTAGTTTTATGCTGCTATGGTGGATGTGATCCACTAGTAGTGATTATGTGTCACTAGTTAGTAGTCTTGTGCTACTAGGAGTGGTTGTGTACCAATGGATAGTAGTTGTATACAACAATGAATAGACACAATTGTGTTCTATTGTATGGCATTGTTCTAATTGCCATAGAGACTATCTAGTTGGATAGTGGTGATGGTGCTCGTGATTTGATCATGAGATAGTCGGTGTGGCTACGATGATGCTACCAATTGAATGGTTTGTTTGTTCTCAAGACCATCGCCTTTAATACCTCCCTAGCTAGGAGGGAGTGTTGATATTACGGTAGTTGCGGGAGGTATTAACCTCTACGTGTAACCTTTGACAAGTATAGAATATTCCAGGAAGCAAGTGAAACCCTAGAAGGTTAGGAAATAACCTTAGAAGACAAGTCGGCTCAAGATAATAATTTATATTAAATTATTATCCTCCAGAAATAGAAGTCGGCACTATTAGGTCACTTGGAGGACTATAAATAAGAGGGCGCTAAAGCTCATTTGTCACACTCACTCTCATAACTACATAAGGACAAGTGGTGCACATGACTGGAGGAGAGTTGCAGTTGTTGCAGTGGTGACTTGGTCTTTGGTTATGGTTGGACTTTCTACTTGGTTATGGTTTGGATTTTCTGCTTGGTACGCTAGCCTTGGAGAGAGGTATGCTATCTTGGTTGGCTAGGGTTTGATTCCGAAATTATTCTGTCTGTCAAGGTTAAGGTGCTCAGGGGTGGCCTTTGTGCCTATGGTTGGGTGACAATATTGCTATATTGTCTACGGTGAAACGAGCACACCTATTATTCTAACCCCGAGTCCTCTCAACCCTGGACATTGCCCAAAGGACATCATAAAATAGTATATCCGAGTCTTCTTGGAAACTAACACAGTGGCAAATACTTCATCCTCATCTCATCCTATTGACATCTTATAGATGTTTCTATCTCTCTTTCTTTGATGTATTGAGCTAATCCTCATTTTCCTTTATTTTACGTTTTCTAAGTAACCTAGGGCTCTCATATAGTTTACTATCATCGATAATACCTCCTAGTCCCATTGACCCGCTCTTTTGGTCATTGTTGGACATCAATAAAATGATCTTATCTTATCTTAAATTTGGTTTTAGAGCCAAAAGAAAAAAAAGTTCTGAAGGGAAGACAATTTTTATTAGTGAAAGTTTCCTCAAGAAACATCTGATTTTTAAATCCAGGGTTCTCCAAGGAACTACATCAAATCATCGGACTATCTTGTTAGAAATAAAGGGAGAAAATAAAATAAAAAATCCAAGCTCCTTTCAAGTTCAACATGGATCAAAATGGAAGGAATTCTTTGACTAACTAAAACATGGTGGGAGGAAGAGCAATTCTCTGGCTCAGTCATTTTCCTCGGAACCACCTAGAAGGTTGGGCTAAAATAAAACCACGAGAACTTGATGTTTGAAAAGATCTGCTGGAGAGAGAATGACGTCCATTCATGCTTAGATGATATCATTGTGTATCTGATGAACTTCTCTTTCAAAAAGAAGGCTGTTTAAGACAGTGAGTCTGTTTACTGCAAAGAAGASAAATGGTGCCTAAACTCTAGAATGATGTGGCTAAGGAAGAAAGATGGGAATACAAATTCTTTCGTGTGAGGAAAAGAAAATTAGAATACAAGGTTAAAAATTACTTTTYATTTCTCTTAAAATAATAGGTCATTGACAAGTCACAAGAGTGAGGAGCAGGAAGAGATACTGAGCAATATCTTCCACATTCAGAATGTAGCCCTTGTGAAAGAAATTTACGAGGAAGTGTGAAAAGATGTGGTTTTCTGAATCCTCGTTAAAAAAGGATTAGAGTCCTACTTCCTGACCGATTCCAAACCAACTGCTATCAAGCCACATGTCACATACAAAAAGAGGTTTATTACAAGTTATTAAAGATTCAAGGGTTAAAGGAAAGATGGCCATCTGACTTCTTTCAATTATCAAGAGGCAAAAAGATGCCCATTATCCCCTAGCCTTTATACAATCCTTGTTGAGGCACATGGAAGTCAATATCATAATTAGAGAAGTCACTCCAGCTTATAAGATCCTTCCTTTGACATGGACGATAATATGAAAATAAGAAGTATTCACTGATCAAGTTGGCAAAATTTTGCCATCTGAAGGAGACAGGAGGAACTGGAATTAGAAACCTCAGATGGTGAGATGGAGAACTAGAGACTAAACTTAGTGTGGGGATTAGTTAGGTACAAAACGAAAATACTTGTAGTACAAATTACAATATTCTATTTTACAAAGAAATATGAAGAAAGTAAAAATCCTAGAAACTTCTTAATAGGGGTGGTGTCCAAACAAGGTTTGAACTTTGAACATATGGAGGAACATAGAGCCAGGTCTTCCTCTTTTACAAAATTAGCTTTCCTGGTTTATTTGGAACAGTCAGAGAGGTACTGTATGGCTCTGTAATGAGCTAGCCTCCCCTGGCAAGAATTCCAAATTTCTCCAATATCATAACTTGGTTCACWGGAAAACAAATCATTAAAGTAGAAGATCTGAGCAAATGTGTAGAAATTCAAATAACTAATAAAGGGAGCACTTAAAGAAACAAGCATGAATATCAATTGTGATTTGGAATAAACCTTCCCCTTTGCTTGAAAGCAGCAAGCAACTGATGGAAATAAATCTTGGCCATCGAAACTTTAAAGAAGACAGAAATCATGTTGAACCTCAATAAAAAAGAAATTACATTGTCAAAAAAGGATTTTAAATCCGTGACTAAGAGGCGCCTCTATCCTGGACAGGATATGGAGGAAGATTGGATACCAATAGCTATTTAAAAAACAAACATGTTTCTGTGGATTTTTACCCACAATAAAATTCTAATACAGGAAAATCTCAAGAAAATGGGAAAAGAATATTGAAATAGGCATGCGCTTTGTGAATCAGAGGAGACGGTCTAGATCCCCAAAACAATTGCAATTTCATTAGGGACTTCTGGACCCACGCTTGGAGAGCATTTGGAATCAGATCATTTCCTTTTGTACATCCAAAAATATTTAAATGAAAAGATCAAGTCAATGATGGTTTAGATTATATCCAAAACTAATTAAAAAAGAGCTATTAGAGACAA
>JASDQU010586459.1:54595-65645 GCA_032191745.1 Picea mariana | reverse complement strand
ATTTCTTCTTATTCCTGAATTTCTTGAACTTTGCTGTGTAGGCTTGATCATCATCTTTCGTTTGGGATTTTTCTTTTGTGCTAATCCTTGATTCTTCTTGTGCACAACAAGTCCAAAGTTCTTCAAATGTAGGATATTCAGTTCTTGTGTTCATGCTAGCGACAAATGCATCCCATGTCTTGGGAAGACCATTAAATACTATATTTACTAGTTTTTTTTCTGAAATGATTTCCTCAATAGCTTGTAGTTGATCTCTTAACTGAGAGATTCTTACAAAGTATGATGTTATGCTATCATCATTATTCATTTTCATGTCACAGAGCTCATTCTTCAGGCTGATCACTTGTCCAATATTTTTGATTGAGAAGAGGTTAGTTAGGACATCGTACATCTTCTTAGATGAGTCAAGATGAGAAACGCAGGGTATCAAATGGTCCTTTACATAGTCCACTATGATGCTCATAGCATTGATGTCATTGTCCTTGAATTTCTTCATAACTGCAACGTTCTGAGGTTCCTTCTCTTTTTCCGCTTCAAACTGTGGTTCCATGATCTTGCCTTTCACGCTATCCAATAATTTATTCTTGGCAAGGATGAGGTCAATCCTTGTCTTCCATGCTTTGAAGTTAGAATCCCCTTCTAACTTGTTTTTTGACTTCATAGAGTAAGTCATGACTGCTTTGACTTGGTCAACCTTTGACTTTGACCAAAAACTCAAACTTGACACCTTGGCTTGCTGAGAGTACCAGGAGGTGCACTAGGCTAGGGCACACTAGGTTATCCAGTAATTAGGTCAAGCGCTTCAATTAAGGTGCCTCAACACGAGGGTTAGGGTTTCGTTGCTGCAGCAAAAACTTTGACTGCAACTGCAACTGAACAAATTCTCCCAATCTACCTTCCAGTGGTTAGACCATCTGAAGATAGTGTGGGCCCATAACCTGTTAGAAATAATAGGTGTGCTCGTTTCACCGTAGACAATATAGCAATATTGTCACCCAACCATAGGCACAAAGGACACCCCCGAGCACCTTAACCTTGACAGATAGAATAATTTCGGAAGCAAACCCTAGAACCAATAGCCAACCAAGGTAGCGTACCAAACAGAAAGTCCAAACCATAACCAAGCAAAAAGTCCAACCATAACCAAAGACCAAGTCACCACTGCAGCAGCTGCAACTCTCCTCCAGTCATGCGCACCACTTGTCCTTATGCAGTTGTGTGAGTGAGTGTAACAAATGAGCTCTAGCGCCCTCTTATTTATAGTCCTCCAAGAGACCTAACTGGGTCGACTTCTACTTCTGGAGGATAATAATTTAATATAAATTATTATCTTGAGCTGACTTGTCTTCTAAGGTTATTTCCTAACCTTCTAGGGTTTCTCTTGCTTCCAGGAATATTCTAAACTCATCAAAGGTTACATGTAGAGGTGAATACCTCCCGCAGCTACCATAATATCAACACCCTTTTGGGTGATTGCAGTTATTTGGTTTGTACATCTTTTATTTGGATTTGGTATTGCCTAAGGATCTCTGCTCTATTTACCTTTGGAAGATCTGATGTAGGTATGTTTTCGACCATGAGGTCGGTTCTTTGTCTTCTTTCTGTTCCATGTGGAGGGATGAGGTATATATGCAATCGTTGGGCAAAGGTACCTTGCTGATAAAGGATGCCAAATCCCGAGATGCAATAGCATATTCTGATTTTATTTCTACCTTGGTAGTTTTGAGGAAGAGGATATAAGTTCCATTGTATCTACCCTTCCCATTTTTTTCTTTGCTGATGTGAATATTTTTCGGTAAATATAAGAACTGTTTTCAAAAAATTAAGAGAAAGGTGTTCAATTAGCACACTGACTGTAAACTTGATTTCTTTGGACTGTTTTGTGTTGCCATGTATAGACTCTAGAGCTTGGAAAAAGTATTGTGCAACTTATTTTATCAATGATAGGGGATAGGTGTTTCCCTGCACTCACTTACTGCCCTCTCCCTACTACCATCACTCTCCTCTTTCTGATCCTATTATCGCAGTCACAGAGTAGAAAGGTATCTGCTCATAACTGAAGTATTCACTTGGATCATTTCTATGGCTCTGATATGTTGAGTTTGCAGATTTTCTGTTAGAACATCAGATTACGTGCAAATTCTATGAATGCAATATTTTGCTTGTAATAGAATATTTTAAGAGTGAGATTGCATTTTCGATGGAATTGATTGTTAATCTCTATTTTAAATAGATGTCAACTGGTTATGCTTTATGCTTCTGGATTAATATGTACTCTATTTTCTTTGTTATTTTTGAGACTATTATTGATTAAGAGATATCCTTTTTAAGATATATAAGCTGGGTAAATAATACATGGCTTCAAATGGAAAATCCTAAGCTATGTTATCCCAATTGATCAATCTAGAATGGACTTTTGTTTGAACTGTTTGGCATATGCAGAATGTGTCATACTATGCTGGCAGTACTATTTATAATACTTTTGAAATGTATAACTGCTATGGTGCTGTAGGTGGTATTGAACTCATTGCTAAAGGTATATGCCAGAAGTGGTCTTTTTGAAAAAGCGAAAGAGTTGCTTGCTGAACTGGATGCTTCAGGCCAGGCTTTAGATGAGGTAGATATATATATTCCCTTCCGTCGTGCTTAAGAAGTAGGCATGCCTTACCTGGGATGTTTCTTGGTGATTTCAACTGTAAGTAAATGAATTTAAGTTAAATTTTCTTTTCGTGTAATATATATATGGAGGAAACTGGAAATATCTAGCTTGATTACCTGGCCAAATTCGCAAAGTTTCTTTTCTCTATTCTGCTCATTTTGCCTGAGTCCTAAGATTGAAGAGAAATATTTGATGACTTTAATTTTTAGAGCTGAGTTGAGCTAAGTGTTTTTTTTTTGTCAAATTTATGTTGGAGTGGTTAAGGTGGGTACTATCCCCAGGGCGGATTCTATGCAACAAATTGAATTGAAAAGTTTCCAAATTAGTCTCCCATGTGAAAAATTAGGATGCACAAGACCACTAACATGCAATATTTAACCTTTTTCTTGAATTTTTCGAAAGTATGACAATGCAGCGAGTGCTTATTACTGAAAAGAATGCAAAGACACAATTTAAGCCTGTCCATTTTTTGATCATAAAGAGAAGGGTGTTATCCAAACACAATAATATGAGAAAATTATCTAGTGGGAGACCAGCACAAATAATAATTCATAGTCTTTTAAATACGTCTTGTAGTTCCAATATATATGACATTCTCACACAATTTCTGTACATGTATACAATATCCTTTTTTTGAAAATGCTACATATATTTCATTAAATATCAATACACATGTACATCAAGATCAACATATCCATGAGCCAAAGAGGAAGTACATCAGAACCCCCAACATAAGGCAGAAGCATCAGCATATCTGCTTTGTCTCCAACTGGAAGAGAATCAATGTCATTCCTAAACATGTCAATCTTGGCTGAAATCTGGTGAGCAAAATCTGATGACAACGTAGAAAATTCTCTCAGGCTGAACGAAGATGGTGTCTCATGAAAAAGTTGCATGATATAGCCACTTCCTTGGGAAAAATAACCCTATCAATCTTAATCACAGTCCACATGCTCCTGCCAACCTGCCGGACCATCTAGTTGTTCTTGAAACAAAACCCCCTTCCATTGAAGGGAAGAAACAAATAGCAGACTGTAGTCACCAGCAATTCAGTTCCAAAATGATCTGGCAACTAAACAATTTCACAACATATGCAATAACATAACATTTTTATATAGCACCCTGTTACCTCTCACATGGTATGATACTATGATATCTTATACTCATGATTTTTATCACACATGCAGATGCTTGTAGGATGATGCTGATATGATATTTGATCGACATGGGGATTGATTTTTGTGCATACACTTTCCTAGACACTTCCCTTGTGACATTGTTGCCACTATCGCCTATGGTGATACATTGTTCATGACACATTGTTCCTTGGTGGGGGAATGCACTAGGTGACAATAGTGGTTTGGCACTAGCATGGCGTGTTGATTGTGTAGAGCAATGTTATCAGAACTGGTCCAGTGACCGAACCGATCGACCCCAAAAATGTGAAACCGGAAGAGACTGGAAATAAACTGGAAAAAAAACCGGTCGACCAAAAATTACATAAAATATTCAATTTTTGAAAAAAAACATATATATTCATGTGCAATGTGTATTCATATGAATCCAAACCATTTATACACAAATATGCAAATTTTCTCATTTATATAGCAAGTAAGAGTGCATATAACCAAAATAGCACTGAGTGCAATCCGTCTCTAAACCAAAATACATCAACAAAGAGGCTCTAAATGCCCTCTAGAGTCCAAAAAAGTCATGCTACAACAAATAACTACATATCATCAAAATCATTACCTAAATTAGGATCCTCGTCATCAATGTCACCCTCTAAGAATTAAAATAAGATAGAAAAATCTTAACATGCCTAGTAAGTGATTTTACATGAGTGAAGGGTACATTTTTACAAGGGTCATGACAGAAGAGTTCAACAATCAATGCCACCAACATCAAGGTACATAGAGGGTTTGGTGCTCTTGATTAGATGCCAGTTCCATACCCTCATACATGATAGAATCTAGTGGAAACGTTGCAATCCTGCCAATCTTGAAATCCTAAAAACCACTAGGTACGCTGAATTTTGAATGGGACCTAAAATTCTGATTGAGACATGTGGCATAACCACCACTTGTCTAAGACTATTTTATCCATTATTTTGACTTGTCACTTGAGTTAGTTAGTAGATGCTATTTCTTTCATTTCTAGGAGAGATCCAGGATCTCATGTTCGATATTATTATTTTATGTTGGGAAGGTTAAAAGCCTTGAACTCTGTATAATAGAGGCTCCTCCCATTTGTAATGGTTGTTGAAAGTTTGGAGAACCACTAGAGACTATTGCTAGTTGTTTATTGGAGCTTGAGGCACATGCTTGGAGCCTTATTGCTGAAGATTAATTTTCAGATTTCTTGCACCAAACTTTTTTATGAAGGGTTGTGTTATCCCCTATCCTAGGGATAACTAAGGAGATTATGTCTCGAGGCCCACAACTCCTAGCTATGGAGTACCGAGAGCCATATGACTTGAGCTTGGCCCTGGAGGGCCCATCTTTTTTTCAGTGCGTCCTATCTATCAACAACAACAACAAAATCCATCCCATCGGCCTGATTCTGAAGTAGCAGTGGGTCTTGCTCCACGAGGTAATGAGTCCGGGTATCATGGTATGTGTCACTCTGATTTTCTAAGCATTTGAATATGTGCACTGAACTCTCTTTTGTTTCATGACGTTTGCTTGGAAATTATGCTCTTTAACTTGTCCATACATGGGGGGGATGACAAAGTGCCCTAGTAAGTTGGTTCCCTTAGGGATGAGTTGCCACTAGGTGGGTCTATGAAACAACATCGTCCATTCCTTCCATACTTACCACTTTTCATCATTGTCCCTCTCATCTTTCCCCTACCTTGGTTCGGGCATTGCGTTTGCCAAGCTAGTAAGGGTTGTACCTTGCCTTGTGGGAAGAAGGGGCTAAAGGCCAAGAGGGTAAAAGTAGCTGGAAAAAATTAAAAGCCAAAATGAAACCTTGAGATGGTTTGCCCAGGGATTCCCGAGAAAGCAATAATTGGCTTYTTGGCAAGAAAAGGGGACCCGCAAAATAAAATAAAAAACTCAAGATCTAGTTGGTGGATAGGAGGTCTCATCATGAGCCGACCTATTAGGTCCATGGGCATGTAGCGGTAAGACACTGCCATCCATCTGGTCACCAAACCAGGGTAGTGGCTCTTGGTGGCATAGCCAAGAGAAARGGGGTCTCATCATGAGCCAACCTTCTCATTTCCGTGAAGTGCTTGTTGGTAACATTGTCACCACTGGTCACCACACCAGGACAGTGTCCTCTAGCTATTCTCTTGAAAAGAAAAAGCAATAAGACAAAGAATAGAAGGCATYGAATGGGCTAGGGAACAATGGCATCCATGACAAGGTGCAACTCGCCCTCTACAGAGGTACCCACAGGTAAGACCTGCATTTTCGTGTTATSACTRCACCCCTTGCCCAAACATTCCCTACACCATCTCATACATCTACATGACCTAGATTGGTCTTCACCTRGGAAACATCCCAAACTTGAGGAGGATTAGCCCAATAGGACATCCTGAGACCCTCTTCAAACTTGGCTTGTTAAATTGCATAATGTCTTTGAGCATTTGTCTTGGTAAAGGGAGGTTTGATGCACATGTTTGGGTGATTTAATTATTAGACATGATTGACATTGCTATGATCCCTGTAACTTATGAGCCCATGGATGGTGTACTTGTTGTCGCTGCAGGACCATGCTCGACGAACAGTTACATATGGGGAGATGATTAGTTCAGACCTCCAAGGGGCTAAAATCCCACTAGATGGATGCTGTGACCCCAACCAGGGGCAGAGAGACACCAGGGGCTTGCACCTGAGAAAAAGAAGGTTTTTCCGCCAGAGACATTTTGGTAGGCCTGGACTTAGGGGGATCTTGCTCCCCCCCTGAACGTTGGCCTCGGGAAGCCCATGACGTCACCCTTGTGACCCTAGACATCACCCAGCGTCAGATGGACATGATGGAGGCAGTTGTGTGCCAAATGGCACGTGTGGCATCATTCAGAGGCCTTGGAAGGTCGAATGTTTTGCTCATGGAGCTCGACGTCCCACCTATGAGGCCCAATGTCACCCTAGGAGGGCATGACATCACCTCTATTGCACATTTTAGGGTTTAATTATTTAAATTTATGTAAAAATTGGATTTTTGATGTAGTTTAGCCATGTCGGCCTTTTTTGACCTAAATTGTAATTAAAGGTCATTATCATTGTATAAATAAGAGACAAATCTCTTGTATTTTTCATCATCTTTCACTCACACAAGTGTGATGTTTGAAATTCGGCCTTCTTTAAGGGTATTTGGCTGAAATTAAGTGGTGCACAACTTCTTGGAGAGGCTATTCTTGGTGTATTTTGGCATCTTTCATGGTGGAAAGTCTTCAACTAGGGTTTGTTGCCAGATTATTCTGATGAAGTAAGTAAATCTGCAATTCTTCATTTTTATTTTCAATGGTTATGGTAAATTTTCTTGTTCATTTCTAAGATTATGAAATTGCTAGTTTAAAACCCTAGGGGAGAAGCATATGTTACTATCCTTTTCCTTGTAATTTTCTACCTACTTGAAATTGCTAGAAGACATCTCTTTTGAAGAATACACTAGAGCCCTACCTTTGTAGCACTCTAGTAGCATTGCTTCATTAGCTTCATACATTTTATTTCAATTTTAATCTAAGGAAGAAGGAAATCGCTAGGGCCTAAGGTTACTTACTTTCTATCAATCTTTCCTTCTAGGGTTTAGACCTATGTTGCACTGGCTTTGGGGACGGGGGGACGACGGGGACGAGTTTCCGGTACGGCTAGAGCGCACCTCCAAATTTTTCAGGGGACGACAGGTCAGGGACGACAATAATATATATTATTTTAATAATATATATATAGAAAAAAATTAATAATAATTATAAATATTAAAAAAATTATTTGAATTTATTTAAAATTCACCATATACATATGCCATAAACATGAATGATAAATATAAATAATAAAACATTGAATTAAATTAAAACATGAAATAATAAACATTGAACTAGTTGATACTTGAAACTTGATATTGTTTGATCAGTAATCAGTAATCACTATCAATATCACAAATCACTAATCATAATCAATGTAATCATCATTGTCATTTGTCAATTTGAACATTGTCAGAACTCAAAAATAAACATACTTTGAAAGTCTGAAACTTTAAAGGTCCAAAATTCATAAAATTACTACTGATTAGATTCTAAAGTTGTGAGCTTCATAAGCCCGAGCAATTTCATCTTTTTGTTCTTGTGAACAAATGCATGACTTAACGCTAGACCCAGAGTCGCCTAGTAGATGATGATATGCTCTTTGGCAATTTCCTCTAAAATGCTGGCCACAAATTTTGCACATCCATTGTTGGGGGATTTGGTCCATTCTCAAGTAGTGTCATGAACCTCAACAAGAGATTCTCATTTTGTCCACCTTGGCCTTGAACATTTTGTCCAATAGCTTGGCCTTGAACATTTTGTCCATTCATGGTAAATGACAAATGTTCAAACTCAAATAAATGTAACTTTAAAGTTTTAAAACTTGAGTAGATGTTACAAGACCCTGCAAAGAAAAATGATGATAACTTCAAAATTCAAATTTTATAATAACGAAAAATTTAAAAATTACAAACTTACAACATTGTATACATGAATCATTTCAAAATCTAAATAGCAGATAAAATTTATTATTTAAACTTAGAACAATCACATATAAATTATAAATAAATTTAGAAGTATATGAATCTATAACAATAAGTGGTTAAGAATATGAGATTCATCATTCAAGCATCAAGAAAAGTTGACTGATAAGTATATTTAATTATATATCCAAAATAAGGAAAAACATCGATGATAGTCCCACAATGAAAAATGCCAAAATAATACTTAGTGTTGGTGCCAAATGGCTAAATGTCTGAAATAACAAAAAAGGGAGTCCCTGACTCAATGCCCATACTAGCATGGAGGCTGAAGCTACTCATAAATTTGGATCTTCTGCATTGAGACTATCCAAAAATGCATGAGCCTCACTTCCTTCTCTCTCAACATCATCAGTGACCTGCAACTGTGACTCAATGTCATCTAATGGTACATTTACCAATCTTGCCTCGAGAGATGGACCATCCACCTCATCATCGATCTGGGAAGCATCCTCGGGATCTACATCCCATTGTGCTGCTGGTCCCTGTAAATACTCTGGCGCTTTTCTTGTAAGAAAGCGAAGACTGCTATGCACATAAACTAGTTTTTCTGCTCTCTTAGAGGTAAGCCGATTCCTCTTAATAGAGTGGATAAAACTATATGTGGACCAGTTCCTTTCTGCAGCTGAGGAACTAGCAACCTGTGATGGTAAATGCATAGCCAAAGTGCGAATTTCTGGAGCTTTGTCCCCATACATCCTCCACCATCCACTAGGACTTCTCTGTGCCATACCCAACAAATCTTTCTCTCCAGCATGAGAGAAAATACTTTCATTGAACATTGCAAAGTCAAGAAATCGTTCTCGCATTATGGTTGCTTGCGCCTCTGTATACATCTTTTGTATGGCCTCAATAAACCCATGTTTCACCTCAGGATCGTCAATTGGTGCAACTTTGCCTTCCCTCTCCACATACCACTTTGGATTAAGTGCATAAGCGACCATATGAAGAGGTGTGTTCAACCTGTTCCATCTTTTTTCTATCAACTTTTGGATCTCATTAAAAAACTTCAAAGTGGGGTCCCTTTGACGCATGATGGACTTGATATTTCCGATCATGCTACAATAGACTCATATATTTCCCCAAGGTTAGGGGAATCTGAATCTGCATACTTGATTAGCTCCACTATTGGAGATGTGAAAGAGACAATGTATTTCACATCAATCCACCAATCATCATTCAACAACATTTGCCTTACCTTCTTTCCTTGATCTGTTTTTGATTCCCCCCATGTACACCACTCAGAACTAATAACAGTGGCCTTTAAAGCCTGTTGCACCTCTAGCATACGATCAAGAAGAATAAAATAAGTGGCATACCTTGTATCTGCTGGTTTCAAAAATTGTTTTTTTGCATAAATCCTGTAGATAGCTAGAGAGGCATGGTGGTTGCAAATGAACATTTGTGCCTCTCTTGCATCCAAAATAATGCGGGTGATCCAAGAAATTTTCCTAATGTCTTTGAGTGCATTATTCAAAGCATGCACACAACAAGGAGTCCAAAATAGATGCTTATACCTACTTTGAATCATTAGCCCCGCAGACCTACAAACCGGTGCAGCATCTGTGATAACCTGAACTACATTTGTAGGACCAATCTCTTTGATTGCATCCTTCAATACCTCAAACTGGAAATCTGCATCCTTCATCTTTCTAGAACAATCAATTGCCCTCAAGAAATAGGGCCCTTTTGGAGAGGTGACAATGATGTTCAACAAAGGCCTTTGTTGAATATTTGTCCAACCATCCATGGCGATTGAACACCCATAAACAACCCATGATTTTCTAAGGCTTTCCATCAACCCTTGCATTTTTGAGACCCTTCTATCTAACAATGTTGTCTTCATTTTATTGTAACTAGGGGGCTGAAATGATGGGCCAGCATCAATGACTTTCCTTATCATCTCTTTGTAGAGAGGAGAACGGGTGGCATTAAAAGATATTCCATTAGCAAAAAAAAATTCAGCCATTGCATCATCTGCCTCCTCCTTGCATTGTGTATTGAACATCTCTACGACAACAAGTTTTTTACTTGAAATAGTGTTACTGGAACACCCAATTGAATCAACTTGATCATGCTCATTGTTTGCTCCATGAGAGGACTCCATTGAGCCAAGAACTCTTGGTTTTTTAAAAATGGAAGGGCTGTCCTCCTCTGTCTCTGCAATAATAGAACCACCTGTGGTAGCCATGTGAAGTTTAGTCATCTCAACTCTTTTTTCCAATGAGCAGGTGCATATTTTTACTCCATCCCCTGGAATAGCCAATAGATGATGGTAAATTCTAGTGTAGCTTCCCTTAAACACATGACTGCAAAGGTTGCATAACCATTGCTCTGAACCACCACTGTTCTTCCTCTTGTTTTGGGTGACTTTCTTCACAAATTGCAACAAAGGTTTCTTGACATTGATGGCATTGGAAACCAAGTTTTCAGTTGACTCAGGGATTGATGGAGAAGAACTTCCATCTGATATTTTTTGCAGATTTCAACAAATCAGTGGATATAATTCATGAACAATAATTATTAAAAAATAAAAAATTAATAAGCATTCACTGGTGTTGCTAAATGTAAATGATAACAGTTTTTAGTTTTATAGTTCTGAGTTTACTATTTTAAATTTTTAGTTTTACAGTTTACTGTTTTAAGTTTTAAAATTTA
>JASDQU010586459.1:34120-47206 GCA_032191745.1 Picea mariana | reverse complement strand
AGGCACTGGAGGTGCATACGAAGATAGAAACAGAGCAACAAAGATTGATTTCTAAAGTAGAGGTTATTCAGAACTATTTCCAAGAAGTAAGTCAATCTTTCGATAACATTGTTTTCAAACAAAAAGAGGCTAAAGTAGCCCAGGCTACTTTTCAAAAGGCAATTGTACTTTCGGCAAAAGAAGATATATCAAAAAATCCAAGGCTGTCTGTCATAGAGCAGATCATAGGTGATATCATGCTTATAGTATGGGAGGCCAACATAGTCGAAAGAAAGAAAATGGCCAAGGAAGTCAAGGATGATTGCGAAGAGACCTTCGATTTGCTAGACAAAGGATCATTAGGCAATGGAAAAGACAATTGTCCTGGGCTACTAGGATAGATCAATATTGTAAGACATCAAATGAAACTCAAAGAGAACTTGAATGAAATTCAGATCGAAATTTCGCAATTAAAAGAGATTGATGTTACCCAAATAGACAGGTGGTTGGTGAAGCCAAATTTAAAATTGCAATCAGTTAAGTTTGCTCACAAAGGGATTGAAGACTGATTTCCAAAAATTCAGAGGAAGCTTTATTTGTTCGAGGCAAAAGATATACCAGAGCCTCCTAGATTTTTAGTGCATTTTTTAGAAAAATGCATTGAATGTCTCGGACCAAAATAAGGAGATACTTCAAAAAAGCAATGAAGTATCATATTGTAGGCTCATATTATCAAGATGATAGAGAAATAAAAGATAACCATGCAAACGGTTCAAGTTTGCGTTTTTGTAACCCTTAGCCCCTAGGAGTTAGGAAATCACCAACCGTAAAAAATTGGTGACTTTGTATAAATATAATTTCATAGGACTAAGAAAGGGCTTTTTTGCGGCTGATTGTACTAGAGAAGTTTTCTCATTTACAGTGATTAATGAAAATACAAACGGAGATTCCAAATTCTGTCAACCCTGAGTTATGTGTTCTCCTTTACTTTCATTTTCAACATCTTTCCCTTATGTATCTTTGATGAATGTTTAACTGCAATTTAGTACAACATCTATTGTGGTTAAGAGTTATTTGGTTATCTAATTGTTTACAGTTTTTCCTTTGTGCTTGCTATTAGCAGGCCCAAAACCTGTAGACTATTTAGATTACTATATTTTTATGCTTCATTAGAGATCTCTTGTCTTTTCTTCTTCCCCTGTTGCAAAGTGAGATTCCTCCATGATTGATGCCTCACATTGTTTAAACAACTTTATGTTTTTCTCCCATCACTTTCATGATTCTCGAATTTGACTCAGGAATGGGAAACGACCTTTGAAACTGTTATATTATTAATTTTAGTTTGGGAACTTTTCTCTTATAATCCGAAACAAAAATAGCAAATCTTGAAAACAAAGTAATAATTTTTTTAACCTTTATCCCTCATGACTGTACCTGTTACAAGACAACCAAATATAGAGCCCGACCTTTCAGATCAGATTGGCATTGCTTTAAACTTATTTAACACTATCTTACAGACAACAAACACCCGGGTTGAATTAGAACGTTCATGGGCAGCAATTGAACGAGATATAAGCATCTAGGAACACTGGGAAGCTAGACAGAGATAGTTAAGAAACCAACCATAGCTTTTCTCTTTAGTAGCTGACACATTTTATACCTTAACTCTCTCTACCTTTTTCGGATGCCTAGAATTTATACTTTTAAAGCCTTAAGTATAAACTCTGGAACAACAGGACCCTTTAGGAAAGAAGGGAATATTTGTTGGATACTGTGAGGTCTCTAAGGCCTTCAGAATTTACATACCAGGTTACCATCATATTGAGATCAACAGAGATGTAACCTTTGATGAAGATGCAACACTTAAGAAATCAAGAAGATGCCAGCTTGAAGAAGTATATGAAGAACCTGTAGCTCCCAGAGTGACAGAACCAGTGAAGGAAGTTACAGTTACCCCTAATGATGAGATTACAGAAGATCATGATGTGATAGAATCTCAAGAACCTCCCCAGATGACGATCTCTCACAAGAGAAAGCTAGCTTGGGCAAGGGAACTTATTCAAGATGGAGAGAAGTATGGTACCCCATAAGGTGTTGATGATTGCAGCGTCGTGTGATGTTCTCTAGGATACGTTCTCCTCTTAACTGAGTTGAGTCAACTTATGAGAGCCCATGTGATGGGTGTATCGTTCTCCTTTGTGAGAGTTGAGTCGATGTGTGGTCTCCTGCCTTTGTACTCCTGTGGACTTCGTTGAGTCAGGCTTGAGATGGTACTCCAGATGATTCTCTTGTGGACTCAGTTGAGATAGAGATCTGTTGAGTACGACGTCCCTGTGGTTGAGCATAGGTGGACATGTCCCTAGTGGCTGAGCACTAGTGGACGTGTGGATCCCTTGCTATATTGTCTAAGTGTAAGATTTACTTGTAACCCTAATTGTGATGTAAAGGGTACAAGTCGGCCCCACCATATGTGAAAGATAATTAATGTTTATTGTAATAAATAATTATATTTATGAGTTATTGAGGTCGGCCCTATTGTGCCAATAGACACACCTATTGCTGTGTCTGGTCTGGTGTAAATAGGGGTGATTTCCCCATTGACAAAACACACTCTTGTTAAGTTTTGAGCTACTATTAGGTTTCTTTTCAATTTACTAGATAACAATAGCATAGGTAGGATCACTGAAAGAAACACAATCACAAGATACACAACATTTATCTTGGGAAACCCTCATGGGGGAGAAAACCCAACAAAAAATTCCTTAATATAGATAGCCAATACAATGCCAAGACAATAAACCAAACACTAGAGAATATCCTCCACTGAGCAATGCGCCTCTCTCTCTTCCTTCTTCTGGCAACTGGCAACTGCAACTTCCTTCAAACTTGCGCACTAGATGAGTGAGCTGAGTGTAATGTTCCCAAGCCAATTTTTCGCTTAGGAACACTAGCTAACCATTGAACTAACTGTTTGATCGTTTGTCTTTGCAGGTTGGCCTCTTAGATTTCGTCCTTAGGGTTGATTTCAGTTATTCAGCACAACTTATCAAGATATATTCAATACAATGCAAGATCTCATCAATACACAAGATGTGGAACTACAAAGCATAGATCTGACCTTTTATTATGAGAAGTAAGAACCTGATACAATATAGAAGCAGATCTGGAATAACATCAGATGGCTCCAAGAGAAAAGATATGAGTTGCTACAAAATGCTCCCGACAATACAAGATAAGCCTCCAAAGGMTGAATACAAGATGAAGGATCAAATACAAAAATTTAGGGTTATGTCCAACCCCTCTAGCATGCTGGCACGTCCTGCTGAATGAATGTGAAGATCAAGGGTTCRACCCTGCTGAAGAAAACCTCCAAATGCTACCAAACTCCACCAAAAGATAGATCAGGGCAAGGGAAACCCCCTYCTGAAGTATGAAGCCCAAATACTGAGTCTTCCCCTTCCAAACTGCTGCAACACTAATCAAACTTGCRCCCTCCTGAAACCCTGAAGTGCCAATAATTCGACCTGGATGAATGAGGCCTGCAAATCACCTGAAACTCTATAGGATGATAGATCAGGCTGCCACAAGCCTCTGGGAGAAATTTCAAGGTCAGATCTGAAGTAGAACTCCCTAGATATGAGAATCTTTGAATCACCAAGTTGTCCTCCTTCCTTCAAAGCCGTCCCAACCTGTAGCTAACAACCCGACCGTAGTAACTCCTCAAGAAAATTTCCAAACTGATGAGTAAGGTCCTGCAAGCAAAACCCAAGTGCTAGAATCTCTCCAAGCTCAATCAATAAGTTGGATCGAACTCCTCAAGCAATGGTGCGCCCTTGCTGGAAAACCCTAACTGGTATGACCCTGCTGCTCTCCTGAGTAGATGATGGAACCTGTGATAAGTGTAGAATGGTGTGGGTGGAGTATTTCATCCCCGAGACCAAACTTGGAACAAGGTGAGTGGAATCTTTCACCACTGAGTTGTCCTCTAGGGTTTGTAATCTCAAAACCCTCAAAACTGTGTGCTCAAGAGCTCAACAGGCAAATACCAAATATCCAAGATGAATGAAAGGTGTGCCCTAGCCTTTCCTTTATACTTCCATTCTGTTTCCCTGTTGAGTTAGTTTAACCCCTAGGTTCAACTCCTAACTCAACCTCCAACGTTCTAATTCTTCATTGATCTACTTTTTGCTCTTTTTCCCTTTTTCCTAAGTCAACTTCAAAATATAACATTAGTTTGGTTGACTTTTCCCCATGCTGTATGAGACTATGGTCGAGTGGGGATGCCTAGACCACTAAGTCTTCCCAGACCTCTTCATCAAGAGGTGGGGGACATTACACTGAGTGAGTGATCAAATGAGGCATTGGCTTCCTTTATTTATACAAACTGGCAGGAGCTGGGAAGGTGTCTCTTCACTGGGCAGGGTCGACCTGCCTTCTTAGTGGTTAAATCCACTTTAATTATCCCTGGGGGCCGACTTCTTAATTTGCATAAGACAATTAGGGTTTGACCAATCCACAAAAGGGGATTAGGTCAATTACAATGCCCAACATGATCAATCCATAAAAGGGGATTGATCTAATGAATAATAACTCAATAATAAATTGAATACTCTTTGCAGTTACAATATTTCAACACTCCCCCTTAACAAGAAGGGTATTCTACAACATCATTAGGAGAGAGAGGGCAACAACATTAATAGCATCTGGAACATTGACTGGCATATCTGTAAATCATCGGAAGTTTTTCTCATCATCAATATCATCATCCACAATAAGGAGCTGGAATGGCATCATCATCATCTCTGCATCAACATGGATTAGTATAACACTAATACATCATCATCATCAATAATAACACAACGCTGATACGACATCAACAACAACAACATCACAACACAAAGGCTGGAGCATCATCAACATCAACACGAAGCTGGAAATCTTCAACACGAAGCTGGAAATATTCAATGCAAAGCTGCATCTCAACAACACCAGCACAAAGCTGGAAATCTTCAAAACGAAGTTGGCATCTCAACAACATCAGCACGACGCTGGAAATATTCAGCACGAAGCTGGCATCACAACAACATCAGCACGAAGCTGGAAATCTTCAGCACGAAGCTGGCATCACAACAACATCATCACGAAGCTGGAAATTTTCAGCACAAGGCTAACATCACAACAACATTAGCATGAAGTTGGAAATCTTCAGCACGAGGTTGGCATAAACATCTTGTGGTACTCCGATAGATCCAAAGGATCTGCCCAGGAATCAAGAGATTCCCTAGGATATAAAATCCTAACAGAGCTACCACTACTAACCAAAGCTAACATATACATGCACAAGTACTCTGACAGCCCGTCCTTACGGACCTTCGTGATCTGTCCAGGGATGATCAGTCCCCTTGGATATAAAATCCTAATCGAGCTACCTGCTATTGGTCAGGATACCATAGTATGATCAACACTACTCCCACTTTCGAGGGAGGTCCTTTCGGACTACACCAAGCTTGTCTTGAAAGTGCTTAAACTTTACACGAGACAGAGGATTGGTCAACACATCAACAACTTGTTCATCCGATCCAGCATAATGGAGCTTTATGGCTCTTCTCTGCACCATATCATGAATGAAGTGATATCGGATCTCTATGTGTTTTGACTTGTCATGGAACAGAGGGTTCTCTGTCATCTTTATGCAACTTTGGTTATCACATAGGATCACAGTTGCTTTCATCTCCAGATCGAATAGACCTGTCAACAACTTCCGGAGCCATATGGCTTCACAACTGGTAGAACATGCAACAACGTATTCTGGTTTTGACGTGCTGTGAGCAACGCTTGATTGCTTCCTACTCTGCCATGAGATCATGGTTGATCCCAGACTGAAACAACATCTCGAAGTGCTCTTTCTGTTAGAGACACTTCCAGCCCAATCTGAATCGGTATAACCACTCAGTTTGAAGTCATGATCTCCATGATAATTGAGACCACAATCTAATGTACCCTTAAGGTACCTCATCACATGTTTTGCATCATCAAGGTGAACACGTATGGGTTCTACAAGATACTGTCTCAAAGGTGTTCACAACAAAACATATATTTGGTTTCGTATTTGTCAGATACATCAACGATCCAATGATCTGTCTGTACAACGTAGCATCAATCAATTCTGACGAAGTGTCAACCAGGAGCTTCAACTTTGTTTCCACGGGTGTATTCATGGCTTTGCATTCCAACATATCAAATCTCTTCAGTATTTCAACTGCATACTTCCCTTGGTTAATGAAGATCTTCTCTGGGCTTTGCCAAATTTCAAGACCTAAGATTGGTTTAGATCAATCTTGGAAGTCAATACTGACTTCTCTTCTAGTCTCATGGAAGAATCCATATCTTAGTCTTTCTGACTGGCTTCCTTCTCTGTCACTGAAACAAGGGAATCTTCCTAGTAGATTTCATATCTCCTAGAAGTTGCTAAAGCTACGATCTAGTCTTCTCATGGCATCTGTCTCCCAGTCCTGGAAGTTGTCTTTTCATCTGATCCTTTCTGAGATCAGGCTTACTTTCAATTTCTTCTAAGTCTACAAGGACTTCATCATCTCTTATAGGGTATCCTTGGTGTTGAATACCAAGTCTAAATATGAAAAGTTGAGTCAGACTTGAAACAAGTTCTGCTTCCCGTCACGATGGCTTCATTATCCTTTGAACAAGTCTATTGTGAGTTCTTGTTCTAATGTTCGGTCATCTTTGGAGCCTTCTGCTGCTTACAATCAATCTCCATATGAGATACCGTGGATCTCAAAAGACAGCTTCTTCTTCATCTTCTTTGGTACATGAATGTATATGGTCATGTACATAGTCTACTTCATGTCTCATCTAATCTGTTGCCTTCTGCAACCTTCACTATAGCTTCTCAATCGTGACTTGAAACAAGGTCAACAAAACAACAAGCAAGAATAATACTCTTTTGATAATAGTAAATAAAACAATAGCACGAACAATCGTCACAGTATCTCCTTTAGAGCTTTCACTTGTGACCAGTCAAAAGTAAGAAATACAATATGAAATGAGATCAACACTCTTCTTGTGTTGTGATCAAACATTCATCCAAGGTAACCTCGAATCAACACAAGAAGTTTTTCCTAGAGGAGATGTTAGTTGTATCTAGTAAATGATTACTTTAAGTATTTATCTTGATATGCTCACATGCTACCAAGTATAATATTTTTCATTGATTGCTACCTCAACTATAGTGTTTACTTGTAATGGGGTAGTTATCAACTTTGAATCTTATCAACTTAATTAATCAAACCTGGAACCTGGAGTCTTGTCCTCAAGAATGAGTGTGTTGCTTTTCTTCCAAGTCTCCTTCATTCAAGATGACAAGTGCTTTCTTCAACCTGTCTTCTGTACTAAGACAATATGCTATCTTGACAGAAAGTTGGGTTAGAGAATAAGCTCTATGATCTCAACTTTAATCCATCTATTACCTTGACTTTAATTTTGACCAAAGGTTAGTATGATGGTCATGGCTTCAACATGCAACCTAGATCAAAATAATGTCATATCAAATAGATGCATGTTAGAATAATCAAACCTTGGTTGCATTATTCCTCTGAATGTGTTGGATCTTGAGATCCTTCTGGATCTATGGTAAGAGATCCCTTCTCCTACAAATACCCTTTAAAGCTTAACGGTTTAAACATATGTGAATACATACCTCTGATAGTATTTGCAGGTAGTGGCACCATGTGGTAGCAACGATAATAATTACCAACTCTTAAAACCTTCAAGGGTGACTGCAACTGGTACTGCAGCTGATACTTCAACTGATACTGCAACTGCAATTGATTCTGAAACTACAACTGTAACTTAGGGTTTTATGAGGAAACCCTGATTTTTTAAACTTCAAATTTTGAAATTCTGATCCAGGGGCTAGATGGGCTGAGCTTAGGTGAGTAAGCTGGTGCAATCAGATTTATGAAAATCCAAATTTTACCTCTTCAAACTTGACCAGCAGAATTCTGGACTAGTACTGGTTCTGGTTTCCTGGTACCAATGAAAACTAGGGTTTCACTTTTCGAGAGTTCTATTCACTGAAAAAGTGCCCTGAAGGTGCTAAAGAGTTCCCTAGGCTAGGGCACACTTTTCTAGATGATTTTTAGGTTGAAATTCCTCTTCAAGAAAAAGCCCTAATTTTCTTGTACGACAACAGTGACGTTTTTCTTTATCCAATGAAAGATGCTCTCTTTAGCTTAGCTCTGATACCATGTTAAGTTTTGAGCTATTATTAGGTTTCTTTTCAATTTACTAGATAACAATAGCATAGGTAGGATCACTGAGAGAAACACAATCACAAGATACAGAACATTTATCCTGGGAAACCCTCATGGGGGAGAAAACCCAACAAAAACTTCCTTAATATAGATAGCCAATACAATGCCAAGAGAATAAACCAAACACTAGAGAATATTCTCCACTGAGCAATGCGCCTCTCTCTCTTCCTTCTTCTGGCAACTGGCAACTGCAGCTTCCTTCAAACTTGCACACTAGATGAGTGAGCTGAGTGAGTGATCAAATGAGGCGTTGGCTTCCTTTATTTATACAAACTGGCAGGAGCTGGAAAGGTGCCTCTTCACTGGGCAGGGCCAACTTGTCTTCTTAGTGGTAAAAACCACTTTAATTAGCCCTGGGGGCCGACTTCTTAATTTGCATAGTACAATTAGGGTTTGACCAATCCACAAAAGGGGATTTGGTCAATTACAATGCTCGACATGATCAATCCACAAAAGGGGATTGATCTAATGAATAATAACTCAATAATAAATAGAATACTCTTTGCAGTTACAATATTTCAACAACTCTCACACTTGTCACTTGTAATTTGGAAATTTCAGCAACACTTGAAAGGTTGAAGTGCGCACCTCTCTTGGGCACTAGTTTCAAGGTTGTAGAAGCACCCTCTTGTGTGCATTAGGGTTTATGGTTGGGGGATCTTCTCTCGAGAATATAGCAAAGGATTGCTGGGTTTTTCTCCCTTGTTGAGAAGGGTTTTCCTAGGATATTTCTTGTGTTCTTGTGCATGGTAATTTTTCTTGTGATCTTGGTTATTGCAACACTTGTGTATGGTGTAGCTGCATTTGTTTATGGTTCAAGTACATGCTAAATGAATTAAACCTCATGCTTGGGCCTAGCATAATGAAAATTCAACATTGTATCAAAGAAAAGTTGTTGAAAGAGCCATTACACAAGCTTTAAAGCCAACCGTTCTCTTTTCTGCAATCCGTACGACCCTCTAGGGTTTCTGAAGAAAAAGTACGACCCTCCCTTTTTTGGTTGTTTCATCACCCTACATTGAAATGTTGGGGCTAAAATTGGCATAGGAGTGTATGACCTCCTTCAACGCACCTCCAGAGACTCTCGGATTGCAATTCTGAGAATTTTTTATTTTTGGCCCTAGGGTTTCTAGGGTTCCACAATTTTCTCCAGAAATTTTGGTTCTAGGGTTTCTACAGCTCACCAGTGTTCCTGTGACCTTATAAAGGTTTATTGCTAGTAGTCATAAGTCGAACGAAACCTAAGGTTCCTAACCTAGCCTAGCAATTAGGTTCCCTAGCCTAGTTGCTAAGGGTTTGTGGAAGAATTTGCAAACCATGAGGAACAGAACCTTGGTGGAAGATAGGCTTGATGGATCAAGCAACTTCAGTTCCTGGAAGTCAAGACTACAGATCACCTTGGAAGAGGATGACCTATTGAGTGTGATACAAAAGACTCTACCAGAAATAGCTACCGATGAAGAGAAGGAAGAGTTGAAGGAAGATGAAGTCAAGATTCAGTGTTTCAGATGTGACAAGTATGGACACCTTGTGAGAGATTGTCCTAGCAGGACGAAAGGAAGACAACTTGCCTCCATTGCTGATGTTGATCCAGAGCCACATCAGAGAGATGAAGACATAAAAGATGAAGCATTCTTCTTCATATCAACAGTCTCAGGTACAGTTCCTACTAATAGTGATATTTGGTTAATTGACAGTGGTGCCTCCAGGCACATGACCGGATATAGAGATCATCTAACAGATCTTGTTGAGAAAGAGACCGGTCTACATGTTGTACTTGGAGACAATGCCGGATATAATGTGAAAGGGGTTGGAACTTCTACATTCCAACTAGATTTTGACATACCCCTTCAGCTGAGTGAGGTACTATATGTACCTGGGATGAAAAGGAACCTTGTCTTTGTTTCTGCCTTAGAGGATAAAGACTACAAGGTTACCTTCTCTAAAGGAAAAGTTCTTGCATGGCACAAGAACTCACATATGAATTCTGCTCGAGTGATTGGTGTTCGAGAAAACAGATTATACAGGTTGACTGTTCGACCAGTCTAGGTCCTGTTACATGATACTATCAACTTGAGCAAGCTATGGCATATGATACTCTTGCTCATATTCATTATAAATGCCTTCTCGCTCTAGGGAAGATGGTAACAGGCCTTCCAGAGATACAGGTTCGGCATAATGGTGTTTGCAGAGGTTGTGCTCTAAGCAAAAATGTCAAGGGGTCCTTCTTGAGCAGTGACATCAGATCCAAGGGGATCTTGGAGTTGATACATTCAGATGTGTGTGGACCCATGACTGTTGCTTCCTTGGACGAATATTTGTACTATGTGCTCTTCATCGATGATCACTCTCGGAAGACGTGGATTTATTTCTTGAAGACCAAGGACAGAGTCCTTGAGAGATTTCAAGAATTTTAAGCTCAGGTTGAGAACCTGATCGGGAGGAGGATCAAGGTGCTGAGATAAAAAATGGAGGAGAGTATACCTCCAGGGATTTCAGTGATTTCTTTATTGAGGTAGGGATCAAGAGGGAGTACACCGTTCCTTATAACCTTCAACAAAATGGGGTTGCAGAGAGGAAGAAGAGAACCATCATTGAGGCAACCAAAGCGATGATACATGATCAGAATCTACCTATGATTTTGTGGGCAGAAGCATCCATGCCAACAATGTATGTTTAGAACAGGAGTCCTCATCATATTTTGAAGAACACAACTCCCAAAGAAGCTTTCACTGGAGTGAAGCCTGAGGTTGGACACTTCAAGATATTTGGGTGTCTAGTATATTTTCATGTACCCAAGGAGAAGAGGTCCAAGCTAGACCCTTCAGGCAGAAAGGGTACATTTGTGGGATATAGTGAATCTTCGAAGGAATACCGGATCTACATCCCTGTTCAGAGACAGATTGAGGTGAGCAGAGATGTCATCTTTGAGGAAGAGATAACTTTTGGAAGATCCAAAGAATCTCAGATGGAGATTGACATCAAGACAGTGCCTTCTCCCCCTTCAACAGTTCAAAGGGAGACAACCATTGATCCAGTTGATTCAGTAGCTCCAGTAGCTCCAGTGGATGCTCCCAGAGACATTACAGTAGGCCATAAAAGGCCTGCCTGTGCTTGACAGACTCTGCAAGAGGCAGAGGGACATGCAGCTCCTCGAGGCACATTCTGAGAGAGCAAGAGACCACAAAGATTCTCGAGCTATGTTTCAGCCATGAGCCACATCATTGATACTGAACCTTCTTGTCATGGAGAAGCAACAGGTCAACAGGTATGGCAAGATGCCATGACAGAAGAGTATAAGTCCATCATGAAGAATGATGTGTGGGATATTGTTCCGAGACCAGAAGGGAAGTCTGTAGTGACTTCCAAGTGGATCTATAAAATCAAGCATGCAGCTGATGGAAGTGTCGGGAAGTACAAAGTGAGATTTGTGGCCAGAGGATTCTCACAGGTGGAGGGAATTGATTATGAGGAGACATTTGCTCTTGTAGCCCGATACACTTCCATCCGTACTATCTTTGCCCTAGCAACATCCATGGGTTGGAGATTACATCAGATGGATGTAAAGACAACCTTTCCCAATGGTGAGATTGAGGAAGAGGTTTACATCGAGCAGCAGAAGGATTCGTGATACATGAGCATAAATCCCATGTGTGTAGGTTGAAGAAAGCCCTGTATGGACTAAAGCAGGTGCCTCGTGCTTGGTACGAGAAGATGGATGGATTCTTGATGAGTTTGGGCTTCAGCAAGAGTGTCGCTGATCCTTCACTGAGTTGAGTCGACCTGTGAGAACCCATGTGATGGGTGTATCATTCTCCTCTGTGAAAGTTGAGTCGATGTGTGGTCTCCTGCCTTTATTGTTAGCCTATGACTTACCTTTACCAATCACTAAGTCTAAATTGTCACCTATATTTGTATTATTCATTTAGGATATTAGTAAAATATCCTCAAGTGATGACTAATGAGTTAGTTAAGATTGCCTAGCCTAGTCATCATGCATGATTTTAGGATCTAGAGCAAATCTCTCTATGAGGTGGCATCACCCATTGTACTATAAATATGTAACATTGGAGTGAATACAGTGTGTGTTGGCTAGTGAGCCTTTTCCGCCATATTGTTATTCTTGTCTATATTTTATCATTTATACTCCTGTTGTAATGATCCCAAGCCATTGTGCAAGGATCATCACGGTTTTGGTGTCATTTAAAACTTTTTCTGAGTGAGGTATTTCGTCAAACACTTTGCTGAATTACTTGTTTAGATGTGTTTACTTGCTGAATGGCCTCTTGGTTTCGGCCTTAGGGTTTATTGATGTGTTTATGTGAATGTTTGCAGCAAATAACAAGAAGAGACAACCATGGAACATACCTCAACCATACGCAATATGATAGACAAGCCAAAACATCTCAAAATTGCTTTTATTCATGAAATAGAGAAACCTACTACAATGAAGATGTCGATCCGGAATGCTCAATAGATGGCCAAGAAGATAGACAATAGAGCTGCTACAAAATGCTCCAATAGAAGACTACAATAAGCCTCCAAAGGTTGGATATACAATGAAGACTGAATACAAGTAGATCTGGGCCGTAAGAATGCTAAACCCCCTAGCAGGAAGGTGCCACGCCCTGCTGGATAGCTGAAGCTCCTCAACAATTCAGCCCTGCTGCCAAAAGTGTCCAATCACCACAAGAAATATGCCAACTGATAGATTGGGCAACTGTAAGGACAACCCAGGTGCCCAAATCTCCAAAATCACTCTCAAACCCTGTGGATC
>JASDQU010586459.1:4710-24238 GCA_032191745.1 Picea mariana | reverse complement strand
AAAGCCTCAACTCTGATACCATGTCAAATTTTCATGCAATTAATTTCAGGTTTGAAAATTACTTCCAAGAGAACCAAACAGTAAACCCTAGCTGTTATCACTGAAATTATTGACAGAAAATTACAACAACGGAAACAACAAGATCAGAGATAAATCATCCATGCACTTGAGACACAATTTTCTATTCTGTAAATTGTCAAATTCTTAAATTTTTGAGGGCAAAATCAGCCCTCAAAAATTGAGGACAAAACTAGTCCTCTGAAAATCTCTAAAATCAACAAATTATCCGAGACAAATTCCAATTTGCAAATCTGTTGTAGGTCACCTGTACGACCTGCTGACATCAACCGTATGACTGCTGATGCCAGCCTGTACGGACCTGTTTCTGCCCTAAAAATTCCACATGTGTGGACCTGTTTCTCTTCTTCACACTTGTGGACCTGAACTTGTTCTCCCACACATGCGGACTGTCACACGTGTCTTACGACCTGTCTGCTCAGTTCTCTTCACAAGTGCGAGTTGTACAGCTGTCTCTCCCACATGTGCGAGTTGCACTTCTCTTCCACACGTGCGGTCCTGCTGCTCCTCTCTCCTCACACGTGTGGTTCACATGTGTAACCTTTCTTGGCTGAAACAAAAGCCTTGGCTGAAACAGAAACAGACAATCCAAGAAACCCGATTTGCCAAAATTGCATAATTTTCCTTGCTGAAATTTCCAAGCTCCTAGCACAAGTGCTCACTCACTTATGCTAACTCTATAATGTCACAATGAGATGTCACAATCTCATCCTCTCCCTTTATAGGAGTCTAATGTGTGTTTAGAAGCCCATAGCTTACTCTAAGGAGCCCTCCACTAAACTCAACATTAAATTTGAATATTTAATTTTTCTTTGTGGGTGTGAAGCCCCAACACAAGCCCACAAAGCCCATCATCAAACCCATGAAGCTTTGGCTTCATCCCAAGGGCGTTTTCATTGAAACGAAAGTGTAATATGGTGCCAACGAAGATTCCCACATCCTTGACACCATGTCTACTTGTGGGAATACCTCCCGAAGCTACAAAACATCAACATTCTGAGTAAAGTTATTTAATAAATCTGATTCATATCTACAATTTTGCAGCACATAACACAATCTAAGTAATTGATTTGTGAACTTTGTTTAAGTCTCAATAATCTCATGGAAAACACCCTTGAGCTATTTTCAGATTTCAGTTTCATGATATGTGATTTAAATTCTTGGGTAAATCAAGTTCATTGTGGATCATTTGATAAGCATTTAACAAATCTAGAATTCATCTTTTGCAACCGTACATTATTGTGGATAACCACCTTTCTTTTCATGATAAATGGTTTGCTAAGCTAGAGCTCATAATCACTTCATACATCGACATAGGGGATAATCTAAATCTGGAAATTTCAGCACATTAAGCAGTCTCTTGTAGCTAATGCATAAATTGAATTCATAACATAGGTTCCACTTTTATTTATGACAAAGCACTTTTGTAAATCTGAAATTTCTACATTTTAGAATCGGTTTATGGTGGCTTAAGGGCTGAGTTTGGTTATGTCTTCATTGCAATCAATTTGCTTTATCAAATATTAAGGGCTAACTCACAAATTTGGTACAAGCTAAAATTTCTAGCACTTCAAATTTCAAGTTGACTCGTTGTTTAGAAGAGCAAATCACATTTAAATTCATTTCACACACTTGAATCAATTTGCACTTTTTCTTGAGGGACAACTTAACTCTGATTCAAGTATAGGTCATCCATTATCAATCTCAAATCAAAATAATTATCTAAGGTACACATTCCCTCACTCACTATAACTATTAGGCTTAGTTAACTTTAAGGAAACTCCCCTAGGCTAAGAATCATCCCTAGTCTAAAGCGAGAAAGGTAAAGCCACTTAGGTGACAGTGGTAGCTTGCCTAAGTTGCCATTGGATTGTCATCATTTGTGCTTAGGGGATTTTGCACCAAGTGAGAATTTGAGCAGTAACACCATGCACTATGGTGATTTTATAAATTTGTTAGCCTCTGTTGAAATATTCTATTATAAAAAATGTGGGTCCATACAATACATACATTTAATTTTTTCTAGAATTTCCATCAAGGGGTTCCCTCTCTTTCATAGCACTATTGTTTATTAATATGGTTGCCAATATTTTTAACAACTCAGTAACCAACTAGAGGTGACAAGATTCATACACATAGATAAAACTTTGTATTCTGGAAAAATGGTTATGTTTTATATGGTAGTTATCTAGATGTTGTTTTTAAGTAATTTCTAGTGACAAGATTCATACACATAGATAAAACTTTGTATTCTCGAAAAATGGTTATGTTTTATATGGTAGTTATCTAGATGTTGTTTTTAAGTAATTTCTAGTAATCTGATCAGTTAAGTTACCATGCAGATGCCATACTGCTTGATGATGGATGGGCTTGCCAAGGCAGGAAAAATACAAGATGCCCAAAAGATATTTGATGAAATGAAGGCCAAGGGTATAAAATCAGGTAAGCTTATCTAGTTCTATATAATTAGTTAATTTCATCTCTTCATTTTGTGTTTGTAAGGCTAATTTTTTTTTGCTAGGGTTGCCTCCATTTGATTAGGTACCCTAGTGCTCTTTTTGCAAATATGGAAGGCATAATTTCTAAGATGTTAGGTTTATATGGAGAAGCATGGTTTGTTTCATTCGACTAGAGAGGCCCCTTTTGGGTCTATTATCACTGTATTTGACCTTATAAATCCGAGTGTTAATCTACAATACATATTCATGGATATCATTCAGGGTGAGATTATTGTTACAAAGTTCACCATTCAACATTGATGGTTCATGAGTACATTACGAGGTGGATTGGTTAGTTGGTCCTGTTACCTCCTCGACTTAGGGGTAACTAAGGAGATGCTGTCTTGAGGACTGCAGGTAGCAGACATGGAGTGTCAAGAGCCGGATGACCGACATAGCCCACATTGAGCAGATAGAGCCCTTCCTCTCCATCAAAAATCACCACTCATTGTCAGTAGCATATCAACGTCCACCACACCAGCTTGGCCCCCAGAGGACAACAGGTCTTGCTTTATGAGGTAACAAGTCCAGTCTCATGGTAAGTGTCACTTTAATAATTGAAGCATTTGAGCATGTTGCAAAGGGTCCTTCCTTGATTATGGAACATTTGCTTGGAAATTATACCTTTTTCCTTATTTCACCTTGGTGGTTGACATGGTATCCTAGTAAGTTGGTCACCCTTGGGAAAAAGGGTTGCTACTAGGGGGTTTCCGTGAAGGGTCATCTTACCATTCTCATTCATACTTACCAATTTCCACACTTCTTCCCTCCGTTTCCTCATCTTTTGGGTTTTTGAGTTTATTGACCCCAAGAAGGGCTTGTACCTCATTTCATGGGAAGAAGGGGATGAAGGCCCAAAGGTTGTTTAGCTAGCTTTGTAAAATTCAAAAGCCATAATTTATCTTTCTAGATGCTCGCCCTAAGGTCCTAAGAGCCATGAAGCACTTCTCCATACAAATGAAGGACCTTTAAAAATAAAATAAATAAAAATGTCCCGCTTGATCGGGGAATGCATTTGTAGTGTCCTTTAATTTCCAGTGTATATGGCACTCAATGTTTTTTAACTTCAAGTGGCATTACGGTGCTCTTTTTCTTTCCATTGCATTTAGAACTCAATGTTTGAACCATAAAAAAATGAAAGGAAAATAAAGGGCTTGGAAAAATGTTGCATTGCAAACGAAGAGACGCAACACACCCTCCACAAAGGCACCCATAAATGAGACAATATGAGCCCTTGATATTTCAAGAACCCCATGCCCAAGAGTACTTCCCCCAAACCACCTCATACTCACTACATGGTCTAGAGAGGGTCTTCTTGGGAAACATTCCTTGACTTGGGGATTGGCCTACCCAAGAGGGCACTATGACACCCCTCCCATACCTAAATTTGGCAAAGTTTATAAGGTCTTGGAGCATTTGTTTAATTTAAAAAGGGGGTACTTAATGCACTTGTTTGGGTGGTTCTTTTATTAAATTTGGCTTACTTGGCATGATTCATATGACTTGTGGACCCTTGGAGGGCGTATTTGCTTGTCTTTGTAGGTTCTTACTCGATGAGAGTTATTCGTGAAGAGACTATGCCACTTGGACCTTCATAGGGGCATGAAATCCCATTGGATGGATGTTGCGCCCCACACATTGGAGGCCTACGATGATGAATGTTGCAACTTGGATGATGTCCCTAGCACATGAACGAGGCTCGAGAACATGAAGAGAAGAAGACGTCACCCTCCTATGTCCAAACGCTTCTCTTGGGTAGCATGACGTCACACTTTTGAGGGGACGTTTGATACATTTGGTGCACTTGGTGATGTTGTGGGCTTGAAGCCCCACATTATAGCTTGATTTGGGGATGACGTGGCACCTTCATAGCTTGACGTCCTAGCCTTTGGAGACCTACTTTCACACGTGCCTCCTTCGAGAGGAGCTTTATGGGCTTACATGCCATCATTTTGCTATTTTTTGTCATTTTGTAGCCTATGTGGGCAAAAAGAGAAAATCAATTTGCTAATTATGCATTGTAACTTTTGGTTTGGACCTAAAATTAAGGATTTAATTGTAATGTGGACAAATCATGACTTGGGTTTTGCTCTATAAATAGAGACAAGTCATTTTTCACTTGGACATAACTCATGAGTCATAACTCATGAAATTACTCTTTGGGCTGCAATTTTGGCTCTCTTGGAGAATTTCGACCTCTCTTTTTCTTGTCATAATGGACGCAACTCTTGTCTATTGGAGCATTAAAGGCTAGTGACTTCTCTTGATGGTGTTTCTTGGCAAATCGTTGGGCAATTTTTGGTGTAAGGGTTCTCTTGCATGCTATATTTTTGATTCGATGAGTAATTTTCTGCAATTTATTGTCATCTTGCTTGTTTGAATTCAAGAAATATATCTTAAAACCCTAGGAGGAGTAAAAAGGCTTACACCATCCACCAAAGTTTTGTTCTTCTTTGCTATAGAATGTGGGTTTAGACATTTCAGAGTTCATAGATGACAATTATCTCTAGTTTGCTTTGTGTATGACATAATTTTGTGCATGCCGATTTTGTCATTAAATTTCTATATGCTATCAGAGCTTGGGCTTTGAGTGACAGTGAGCATTGAGATTTTTGGGCAAAGTTGAAGGGGGAAAATTTGTTGTTTGTTTTCCTTTGAATAGTGACAGGGAATATGGATGCATTCATTAGATTTGAGGATCAGTTGGATGACATTTCCAACTATTTGTAGTGGAAGGTCTGAATGTCAGTCGTTCTTAAGGAGAACAAGATTTGGAACTATGTCAGTTCTGTTGTTTTGGCTCCCACAACAGATCCTGTTGCTTTGGATTTGCATGAGGTAAAGGAAGCCAAACCTCAGAGGATACTTTTGGATTGTGTGAAGTGTTAAGGTTTAAGCTATTATTAGGTTTCTTTTATTTCATTAGATAACCATAGCATAAATAGGATCACTAAGAAAAACACAATCACAAGAGACACATCATTTATCCTGGGAAACCCTCATGGGGGAGAAAACCCAGCAAAAACTTCTTTAATATAGATAGCCAATACAATGCCAAGAGATAACTCAAACAATTACAGAAAGTCCTCTCCAAAGAATGCGCCTCTCTCTCTCTCTCTTCTTCTCCAACTGCAGCTCCAGAATTGTGCTTTGATCATCAAGTGAGTGTGTGTCCAAATGAGGCGCTAGCCTCTTTATTTATACAATCTGACAGGCGCTGGAGTGAGGTGTCTTTTCACTTGCAGGGCTGACTTCTCAATCTGGGTGGTTATAACCACCTTTAATTAATCTAGGGGCAGAGTTCTCATTCTGCCTATTACAATTAGGGTCTGACCAATCTGCAAAAGGGGATTTGGTCATTTACAATACCCGACATGATCAATCCGCAAAAGGGGATTGATCTAATGAATAATACATCAATAATAATTAGAATACGCTTTGCAATTACATTATTTCAACACTCCCCCTTAAGAAGAAGGGTATTCTTACAACAACATCAGGCGAGAGAGAGGACAACATCATCAACAACATCTTGGAACATTGACTGGCGTATCTATAAATCATCGGAAGTTTTTCTCATCAACAACATCGTCATTCACAAAGGAATGAAATCATCATCTGCATCAATATGGATTAGTATAAAACTAATACATCATCATCACAGCACGAGGCTGGCACATCATCACAGCACGAGGCTGGCACACTACACAACAATTAAGTTGGAATCACAACACAACAATTAAGCTGGAATCTCAACACAACAATTAAGCTGGAAGCATAGCACTAGGATGGCATCTTAACTCCCTCTCTCTCACTGGTTTTCCCCACACTGGGGTTTTTCCAGGGTCGATTTGACCAAAAATTTATTGTGTCTTTGAATGTGTACTTGCTGTCATAAATTCTGAGTGTTAGAACAGCCATAGAAAAGATTATTTATTTCATGTGTTTCAGTCAAAATTTCATTTCGAAATTTAATGCATATTAATGTTTGCAAATTTCATTAATATTGGGAAAAGGGCATTAAACATTTTGGAGTGATAAGGTGTGATTGAAACCGGGATTGGGATAAATTGCAGGGTGAGAAAACACTGTAAAAAAATCAACACTAGGTTGGCATCTCAACACAACAGTTAAGCTGGAAGCACAACACTTGGCCGGGATCTCAACACAATAATTAAGCTGGAAGCACAACACTAGGTTGGCATCTCAACACAACAATTAAGCTGGAAGCACAACACTAGGCTGGCAACTCAACAAAACAATTAAGCTGGAAGCACAACACTACGCTGGCATCTCAACACAACAATTAAGCTGCAAGCACAGCACTACGCTGGCATCTCAACACAACAATTAAGCTGGAAGCACAACACTAGGCTGACATATCAACACAACACTACTCCCCCTATCAAGGGAGGTCCTTTCGGACTATACAGAGCTTATCTTGAAAGTGCTCAAACTTTACACGAGCTAGAGGCTTGTTCAACACATCGACAATCTGTTCATCCATGCTAACATGTTGGAGCTTTATGGCTCCTCTCTGCACCATGTCACGGATGTAATGGTATCGGATCTCTATGTGTTTCGACTTGTCATGAAATACATGATTCTCTGTCATCTTTATGCAGCTTTGGTTATCACATAGGATTGTGGTTGCTTCCATCTCTAGGTCGAATAGACCTGTTAACAACTTCCAAAGCCATATGGCTTCACAACTGGCAAAACACGCAGCAATGTATTCTGCTTCTGTTGTACTGAGAGCAATACTTGATTGCTTCCTACTCTGCCATGAGATCATGGCTGATCCCAACTTGAAACAACATCTTGAAGTGCTCTTCCTGTTAGAGACACTTCTAGCCCAATCCGAATCAGTGTACCCACGTGAAATCATGATCTCCATCATAGCTGAGACCACAATCTAATGTACCCTTAAGGTACCTTATCACATGTTTTGCAGCAACTAGGTGAACATGTCTAGGTTCTACCAGAAACTGACTCAAAGTGTTCACGTCAAAATAGATATCTGATCTGGTGTTCGTCAGATACATCAACGATCCAATGATCTATCTATACAACGTAACATCAATCAATTCTGACGAAGTATCGACCATAAGCTTCAACTTCGTTTCCATGGGTGTATTCATGGATTTGCACTCCAACATATCAAATCTTTTCAGGATTTCAACTGCATACTTCCCTTGGTTAAGGAAGATTCTCTCTGGGCTCTACCATACCTCAAGACCTAAGAAATAATGCATTAGGCCAAGGTCTTTCATCTCAAATTCTGAAGCGAGTTTCTTCTTACATTCAGTGATGAGATTTTCTTCTCCAGTTAAGAATAAGTCATCCACATACGACAACAATATCACTGGCTCATCATTCATAACCTTGAAGTAGAGTTTAAAATCAACTTTACTCTTGGTAAAGCCTAAGCTCGTCAGAAAACTGTCTATCCTTCCATACCAAGCTCTAGAAGCTTGCTTCAACACGTACAGAGCCTTCTTCAACTTGTAGACATGAGTCTTCCTATCTTCAACTTCAAATCCTTGAGGTTGTTCTATATACACTTCTTCTTCGATGACGCCATTTAGGAAGGCTGTCTTTACGTCCATCTGGTGTAACTTCCACTTCATCTTAGCTGCAAGGGCTATGCTGGTTTTGATCGAAGTGTATCTGGCTATAGGAGTGAATGTCTCTTCATAGTCAATGCCTTCCTTTTGCAAAAAACCATGAGCGACAAATCTTTCTTTATACTTCTAAATACTTCCATCAGCAACATGTTTTATTTTGAAAAGCCATTTGGAAGATACCACATCCTTGCTCTTCGGTCTGGGAACTATTTCCCATACATCATTCTTTATTATGGATTGGTATTCTTTTGTCATGGCATATGCCCATTCTTTCTTCTGAATGGCTTCTTCAAAGCAGGTAGGCTCCTTCTCTAGGAGATCACACATCAAAGCCATATAACTGGAGAATGGCTTAGGTCTCTTCACCTGTCTCGTGGTTCCTTCAGGAACACCATACTTCTCTCCATCTTGAATAGGCTCCCTGGCCCAAGAAAGCTTTCTCTTATGGGAGATCGTCATCTGTGGAGGTTCTTGAAATTCTACTATGTCATGATCTTCTAGAATTTCCTCATCAGGGGAAGCTATGATTTCCCTCACTGGTTCTGCAACTCTGTGAGCCACAGGTTCCTCTTCATATACTTCTTCAAGCTGTAGACCCGAGTCTTTCTATCTTCAATCTTCAAACCAAATTTTCACATTACATTGTACCAATTTGGTACACTTGCTTAGCTGCAACTCAATCTGCACAATCATGTGCTAGCTCTATGTGCTCTATGCAAAGCACTATCTGTCTCATTGCATGAGAGTATGTCCTCTCCTTTTTCTGTAACTGTTCCTTCTAGAATTGGGACTCTGCACTTGCAGCGCTTCCGAGGCTGAGAATGACTGCTTCATCCTCACTGTGGATGCTAAAGTCTGAGAGTAACTCCTCCTATTCTATCACGACAATAGCTTCATTTGAAATTGAGGGTGGCTCAATAACAGATACTGAAGATAGCTCTTCTTCTATCATGGGGGTAACACTATCTTTCATCATAGTCATGTCTCCATGACCCGACTAATGTACTACACCATCTGCCACTCAATTTTAAATATGGGGATATCTCCCCCTGCATCTCATACTATGTATGAATCATGGTTGTTCTGGTTGTCTTCATAAATACTGGAACTATTTCTTCAATAAGTGTCTCGACATAGTCTTCTCCCTCTTGCTGGGAGAATCCTCTGGACACACATCAGGCTTTGTACATCTGCAACATGTTTGATCTGTATAGATCAATCTTGGATGTCAATACCGACTTCTCTTCTAGTCTTACAGAAGAATCCATATCCTAGTCTTTCTGACTGGCTTTCTTTTCTCTTACTGAAACAAGGGAATCTTCCCAAGAGTTTTCATATCTCCTAGAAGTTTCTGAAGCTACGATCTAGTCTTCTCACGACATCTGTCTCTTCATCTGATCCAGGCTTACTCTCGATTTCTTTTGAGTCTACAAGGACTTCATCATCTCTTACAGGGTATACTTGGTGTTGAATACCAAGTCTAAAATGAGAGACATAGTCAGGCTTCAAACGAGATCTGCTTCCCGTTCTAATGTTCGGTCATCTTTGGAGTCTTCTGCTCCTTTCAATCAATCTTCATGTGAGATACTCTGAATCTCAAAAGATAGCTTCTTCTGCATCTTCTTTGGTCCATGAGTGTGTATGGTCAAGCACATGGTCTGCTTCATATCTCATCTAATATGTTGCCTTCTTGAAACCTTCACTATAGCTTTCTCAGGATTATCACCTGTGACCTGAAACAAGGTCAACAAAACAATAAGCAAGAATAATACTCCTTTGATAATAGAACAATAGCACAAATAATCATTACAGTAGCTCCTTTAGAGCTATCACTTGTGGTCTGTCTGAAGCAGAGATCAAAAGTAAGAGATACAATACGAAATGAGGTCAACACTCTTATAGTGTTGTAATCAAACATTCCTTCATGGCAACCTGGAACTAACACAAGAGGTTTCTCCTAGAGGAGATGTTAGTTGTATCAGGCAAATGATTACATTAAGCATTTATCTCAATATGCTCACATGCTACCAAGTATAATACTTTTCAAGGTTTTCTATCTCAACTGTAGTGTTTACTTGTAACTTGTCATGTGCAACTTTGAATCTTATCAACTTAATCAAACCTGGGACCTGGAGCCTTGTCTTCAAGAGTGTGTTGCTTTTCTTCTCCTTTATTCATGATGACGAATGCTTTCTTCAATCTGTCTTCTGTACTAGGACAATATGCTATTTTGACAGAAGGTTGGGTTAGAGAATAAACTCTATGATCTCAACTTTAATCCGTCTAATACCTTGACTTTAATTTTGACCAAAGGTTAGTATGATGGTCATAGCTTCAACATGCAATCTAGATGAAAATAATGTCATAACAAATAGATGCATGTCAGAATAATCAAACCTGTGTTGCATTATTCCTCTAAATGTGTTGGATCTTGAGATCCTTCTGGATCTATGGCAAGAGATCCCTTTTCCTACAAATACCCTTTAAAGCTTAACCATTTAAACATGTGTGAGTACATACCTCTGATAGCATTTGCAGGTGGTGGCAACATCTGGAAGCAACGACAATGCTCACCAACTCTTAAAAACTTCAAGGGTGACTGCAATTGGTACTGCAACTGATACTTCAACTAGTACTGTAACTGCAATTGATACTGCAACTGGTTCTGAGACTGCAGTTGCAACTGCAACTTAGGGTTTTATGAGGACCCCCTAATTTTTCCATCTTCAAATTTGAAATTTTGATCCAGGGGATAGATGCACTGAGCTGAGACGAGTAAGCTGGTGTAGTCAGATTTCTGAAAATCCAAATTTTACCCCCTCAAACTTGACTAGCGGGTTTTTGGACTGGTGCTTCTGGTTTTCTGGTACTTCTGGTACTCTGGTACTTTTGGTACTCTAGTTTTCTGGGACTTCTTGTACTTTGTGAAAACTAGGGTTTCACTTTCTGAGAGATCTAGCCACTAAAAAGTTGCACTGGATGCCAAAGTGATCCTTGAGGAAGGGCACACTTTTCTAGATGGTTTTGGGGCTAAAATACTTCTTCAATAAAAAGCCCTAATTTGCATGTACGACAACAATGACGTTTTTCACTTTCTCTTGTGAGAGTTGCTCTCTTCAACTTAGCTCTGATACCATGTTAAGGTTTAAGCTATTATTAGGTTTCTTTTATTTCATTAGATAACCATAGCATACATAGGATCACTGAGAAATACACAATCACAAGAGACACATCATTTATCCTAGGAAATCCTCATGGGGGAGAAAACCTAGCAAAAACTTCCTTAATATAGATAGCCAATACAATGCCAAGAGATAACTCAAACAAATACAGAAAGTCCTCTCCCAAGAATGCGCCTCTCTCTCTCTCTTCTTCTCCAATTGCAGCTCCAGACTTGCGCTCTGATCATCAAGTGAGTGTGTGTCCAAATGAGGTGCTAGCCTCTTTATTTATACAATCTGGCAGGCACTGGAGTGAGGTATCTTTTCACTGGTAGGGCCGACTTCTCAATTTGGGTGGTTATAACCACCTTTAATTAATCTAGGGGCTGACTTCTCATTCTGCCTATTACAATTAGGGTTTGACCAATCCGCAAAAGGGGATTTGGTCATTTACAATACCCGACATGATCAATCTGCAAAAGGGGGATTGATCTAATGAATAATACATCAATAATAATTAGAATACTCTTTGCAGTTACATTTTTTCAACATGAAGGACCCACTCATTCCACATCTGTCTGAGAAGAAGACAGATTATGAGATGTGGGAAACTTTGAAGAATTTATTTGAGGCTAAGAATGCGAACCGGAAGATGGATGACGAGGTATAAATATGATTCCCAATTGTTGCTGTCACATTACACTTATCATTAGATTGTCAACCCAGGGTTTAGTTTGTTCTTGTGAGGCCCTCAATGCAGTATACACAGAAAGAGGACTTTCACCACTATTATGCAATTTAATCTAGAAAATCAGCTAAGGACTGTGGCACACATAAACCAAAAGAAAGAATAAAAAGACCGTCACGATGTTCTCGACCCCTAGCCCAACTGGTGGTACCTCATGGAGTAAGACCTATGAGATTAAAACTCATAATCCTACTACCTCGTTGTGTTCACCGAGTGGGGTCATGAGCAGGGTGATTATGTAGCACTCATAAGCTAAAATAATATTAAAACAAGAATTAAAGTTATCTAGTCTATCTTCACATTGTAAAAGGATGAGCCTAAATTTTGAAATAAAAATCTGTCCCCCAATTCCCACTTAGTGAAAATTGCTACAGCTTCAAGAAAATATATTTAAACATGGCATTTAAATTGACAGACTGAATCAGCGATGGGAAACACATAGGCCCAGCAAAATCCAATACTGTCACACTCTTATTTAGCATTTGGTAGCACACCTATAGGTGGCCATTTAGTAGCACACCCCACAGATAATCATTCAACAACATATAGAGGGCAGAGTGCAATTAACTACAGCTATGTATAACCAGAAACTAAAAATCAGCAAACTAATTACATGCAGAAAAAATAAAACAACAACACAATACCTTACCTTGAGTGGGCCCCCTCAAGGCTTGGCCTGTGCTTGAGCTTACAAATTCACCAAGGAAGCAATTTACAGGAGAATATCACTCATAACCAGCAACAATCTATTTATCCAAAGTCTGAAATTGACAAAGTTTACAGCAACACAGAGTGCGTCTGTACTCTCTAATGACTAACCTACGCTCTCTATGAGCGACACACATGTATATATACAAATAAAGGGGGCCTGCTTGCTCCAGGAATGGAGCGTCAGGTCCCTACAATATAGCAGCAGTTTAAACATAAAATAAAATTGATTTGATGCTCATTCCTTATGATTTTCCCATGCATAAGACTCAACACTCTTAGCCAATTAGAGCGCAGATTCTCTTCAGTCGATTTGGTTATCCTGTAATTGGTAGTTATGGCTTGTTGCTCCACGTGCAAGCTGCTCCCTCGTTGGAATATTCCTCATGCTCGAGGATCGACCCTTTGTGTACCCAAATATCTTCATAAAGGATTATTATTGACCTGGAATTTATTATTGACATTGCAGTGTCCGACAATGTTAAATATTTAGGTGGTTCTGAGCTATTACAGGCCTAATTCTGCAGCACACAGCTACAGGGATTCTGCAGCAGGTAGCTACAGGGATTCTGTAGCAGATTGATTTGAAAACATGAGAACCTCACAACTGTATCAACTTTTAATGACTCTGAATCTGTGGCAATGGATGTGCAATGACCCTGATTTGAAGAATATGTGAACCTTTAAAGCAAAACCCTATAACGACTTGTCCACACTTGAGCTGCCACTTCAAAAGTAAATACAAAACACACTACTTCCCCTAATGTTAATAAAAAATCCAATAAAATATTAAGAAATGCAATTGGAAAACATCTTGAGCCTAAATCCCGCATATGATCATTAAAATGGGCTAATATAGGATTATGAGTAAACGAAAAAGGGTTTAATATAAAGGAAAAGAGGGTGTCAAAAGATGGTAATTTTGTGGCTCATCATCTCCCCCAAACTGAATATGTTGCATGTCCTCATGCAACCTTGTTGCTTCACAACAACCAAGCTGTAAGGACACACACTGAATGATGCTTCTTTTTTTTCGATGCATACCAATCAAATTTTTCTCACTGTAATGGCTCCCCTTCGAAGCATAGATGAAGTCATTAGGTCTCATTCAAATTTGCACAAGAGAATAGGGTAAGTGGACACAAGACTATAATGTTGCCTTTGTTGTCAATTAGGTATGCTTTTCGGTCTGCATATGCCCAAAGTACTTGTGCTGGTCTAAGCTGCCATGGACCACCCTACAGGTGGCAATATGTATCAACTTGATGGATCCACAATTAATAAATGGCCTATTTCTGAGCACAACATGCCAGAAGGAGGTCTGAAACATGAGTGTTCTAAGGTTTGTAGTTGTGGCTGCCAATGAAGAGGCTAGTAGCATAATTGATTCTTAAATACTCCATTGGCATTATATGTGGTGCACAATATCCTATGAATTATGAATTTCACAACCCAACAAGTGCTTTTCTAAAATGTACACAACATGCAAGAAATGATTTGCAATCCTCATACCATGTGTAGTGTATCCTATAATGAATCTCAGCGTGATTTTTGCTGGATGGTTCTTGTGGGGTACACGTTCATTTCCTTGGATTGTCCATATCAGATACTTTTTTCTTTTTTAATCTGTTGTTGGTTCTTGTGGAGCAACAACAATGTGTCCTTTTTTCTTTTTTTTCGCTCTCGTTGCTGGTTCTTGTGTGACAATAACAAGACCTTCTATTATCTACACATTTGGCGTCTTCATCTGTATCTTCGACTTTGGATCCTTAGTGTCACTTTCAAATCGTTGTCTTGGATTTTTCATATTCCCTCTCCCGTGATTCGTTAGAGTAGCCAATTCTAACAAAACCACTATTCTTCATATGGAGTTGGCTAGACTCAATACATTGATTAACTTGAATAATTCCAAGACATTTTCAAGACCACTATTAACTCATAAGAACCAATGTGAATAAAGTTCTACAAATTTTGATGTTGGAAAAAAAGATACACATATAAATAAAGGAAAGTTTGAAAGCCTTCTTCTTATCCCAGTGCCAATTTTTTTAGTAGAACAACCTCCACACCTCTTTGTTGAGATGTTGGGCCCACACAAACCAAAACAACTAAACGCATCACTGCGTCAAATGCATTTTCTTTGAATAGGGTTTCTTGATGCTGGTTCTTGTGTAGCAACATCGATGCTTGATGTAGCAACACTAATGTCCTTCCTTGAACAACTTCTGGTCCTCATTTTGGGACATTTAGGGAGGTGTTGGAATGGATTTAAATTGTGGAAGTGGAGTAAGAGGATGTCATGGTTCAGATGAAGTGGTGAAGGTTTTAGGTTGAACAAGGATAGGGATGGTAAGGGCATGAAAAATGATGGCTTGGTCCTAGAAGGTAAAGGTGATGGTACCCCTCTCCCCCAAACTGAAGACTTTTTCTGTCCTCGGAAAAATAACAAATGGTAAGGAGGTAGGATAGAAAAGAAAAGAGGCTTAAGTGGTTTTCCAAATACAAATATAAAGTATTCAATGAATTTGATAAACAAAGAGAAAGAAGAAGCTTACCTGCAACTACCTAAGAAGTCCATGAACTTTGCAACAAGCATATGATTTTCTATAGCAGGTTCTTCACAAGTTCCCATGGAAAAGAGCAACATCTTTGAGAATCTGTACCAAGGACTATCAACAAAATCTCCGCTTGGTTTTGAGATATCTTCATGAAGCTTTGAGGAAAGACCATTTCTGCAACAACTTATTCCACTACAGGTTCTTGTGGAGCGGTAGTCTCTTCCTCTTGGAGAATTCCTTCAACTGATTTCTCTACTGTTGGTTCTTGAGTAGCAACATTAGAGCTTTCTGAGGCTGGTTCTTGTGTGGCAACCTCAGGGTTGGTAGGTGTTGGTTCTTGTGTGACAACACCTATTTCTTTAGCAATCTTGTGGTTGGTTCTTGTGTGACAACCACAAGGATGGTAGGTGTTGGTTCTTGTGTGACAACACCTATTTCTTCTTTTATGAGTTCCCCCCTGTAGTTGGTTCTTGTGTGACAACCATAGGGATTATTGGTACTGGTTCTTGTGTAGCAGTACCAGTGTTGTCCTTAGAACTTTGTCATTTTGTTGCTTCTGTAGCAAGGGTGGATCTGTGAAGTACTACTAAGGATGAAAACGTACTGCAATGTTCATAGTGTTATCTTTTTAGCTTGGGAGGTACTCCGCATATATGTCTTGTATGTGGAAGTTGCCTTGTACCTACACTACTAGACACTTGACTTTGTAATGGGTTTTTATAAAGTTGTGATAAAGTGGTTCTTTTATTAAAGTGACTTTTTAATGAAGTGTACCTTCTAATATTAAAGTGACTTTATTTCATAAAGTGCACTTATGTTATAAAGTGAAAATGTACTTTAATATTTTAAGTGATTTATTTTGGAGAAAATGAATCATGATCTCTGATTTTGTAAAGGCAAGATTAGATCCTGGCCATTAGATCTAGGGTTGGAGAAGGTGAAGGGTCACTTTCAGATTATAAGAGAATGCATTGGGTAGTGTGCAAGACACAAGTGAAGGAGATTGAGAGAGATTTTCGAGTAGGCTTGAGAGAGGGAAATTAGGGTAGCAAAGAGTGCACATTTCCCAAGAGATTTTGGGCACAAATCCCAAGGAAACATTTCTGTTCGAGTGCTGAGTGATTTTTTCACTATTGGAGGCCGCACTGTACAGATCTGTACAGTCCGTACAACAAGGGGAAGAGGGCACGAAAATCGAGGCAGGATTTGGCACGGTTTTCGTTGCTGTTTTGAGTGTTTTTCTTGCTGCTAGGCTRTACAGGACAGTCTGTACARCAGACTGTTGGCACACTTTTCAAGGTGCAGTTTTTTCTGGGCAGGCCGTACAACAATATAGACTTGGCACGAATATCGWGGCAAAAAATTGTGGGACTGTTTTAGTGTGTTGTAAGTGGATTTCTCTTGCTGGAATTTGTATTGTTGCTGCTGATATGTATTTTCCTGAAGCTGAATAATAGATCTCTCTCTCTCTCATTGGGTTTCCCCACATTGGGGTTTTCCCTGGCATTGCCTAAATTTCTGAGTATTTTTGAGTTGAATGGTTGATGTTCATTGTGTTTATTCCGCTGCAAACTTACTTAGCAATGTGTATTTCTGCATATGGTAATTTCTGAATGTGGGTGTGTATATTTCAAAGTTCATAGATAACAGTTATCTCTAGGTTGCCAAGTGTATGACAGAATATTAGTAAGCATAATTTGTCATTTAAATTTCTGCACATAGCACATGGTTAAACGTTTGAGAATGAAGGAGGTGTGCTAGACAAGATTGGTAGTGGGCAAATAGCGAAAAAAACTTTTATTGGATTGGTAGGAACAAGCTCCATTTATTCAACAACTATTGAAACTCGAAAGGTAGCTTGGCATTATAAGTGAGCCAAATTACTTTATTGGGTGGGTCAGAAGTGGGCGGAGCAGGAAGTTATGGAGGTCTTGTGGAGGAAGGAAGTAGGCTGAAGTTGCGATGTGATAGCAGTGGTTACATGAATGATGTTCTGAGGAAATTGTTGGCTTTCAAAGTTAACCACATAAGCAAAGAAAAATTTATTAACTTCAGCAAGCAATTATATTTGAGCCGGGAAGAAGAAAATGGATGGGCATACCATGGTGCTTTAGGTCTTCTTGAAGGGGTCTTGTGCAAGAATGGCATTAGTGATGTAGAAATGGAACTTGACTTCTACATCACTGGTCTTCAGTTTGAAAATCAATTCTTCAATTGTCCTATTCTCTGTCCATATGATAGTGCACTTGTTTTCATGTCTTGGTGACATGCCCATTTCATGAAAGTTTGTCTTTGAAAATCACTCATTCATGGATTGACCTGCATGATCCTTTTTTTGACCTATAAAAAAATAGCATTTTGCTTGCAACACAAGGTGAGATTATGGACGAAAATAGATATGATGACTTTTTTCCTCCAACAAACATCAAAATGATTGTAGTTAATGCATATAAAACAAATCTCTTAAAGGATTCATAAAAATTTTCATTCTTACCTGTTGAGGAGTGGTGTCCAGGCTAGACTACCTGACAATAATTCGATTATAAATTCTTCATCTGATGTCTGATTAGAGTGATTCCAAAGCCAAATTAAAGTATATTGATAGGGCTATCTCTAGTACAAACATGTTTTGAAATTGATTTGAAATGATATATCAAAAATGTTGTGAAACATGCTGGAGGATATCTTTGTTCTTTATTTCTAGCCTTGACCAACAATCACGGTTTTTGGCATAACTTTCCGTCTGATGACAGATTGACTTGATTCCAATTGGAGATGCAGGGATTTCTAATAGAAACGTGTTTTGCAAACTTGAAGAATTGATGGGTCAAATATACCAAAGAACAACCTAGGAAACAAAGTTGTATCAATGTAGGATAGGGAGTTAGTAATTAGGGCATAGCTTTCTCCTACGATATTGGAATGAGATGATTGGGTTGTAAACTAGATTTGTAGGAGGATACACCCTAGAAACAAGTTTTAAAGATCTATCCATTTAGTTAACGAAAATTGATTGTTCGAACTTTGTTCTTGGTGAGATTAGTGATCCCAAGTGCCACAAGAGTTTGATCAACAAGTTTTTTTTCCAAGTGATGATCTGAGTTCATGTGAATTTTTATAGGTGTATAATTTTCAATGTAATGCATCCATATGCCAAAAATTGCAAATTCCCAGCTCCTAAGTTGTATGATATGACCCTCGCAAGATCCTATGGTTAATGCAAATATACCTGAAGCAAGAATAAAATGAAATATCTTATTCAAACATGGTATAATGATAATGGGATCTTGACATAATCATCATGGGAACACGAAGTGTCACATTATCCCTGAGATTGATATAATGAGAGCCTGACATAACCACCGTGGGAGCCACAGAGTGTCTCATTATTCGTGAAACAACTTCCACATTTTTCTCATGGCATTATGATTCGTGTATAATGATGGTTTAAATAGTTGATCGAGGAACACAACCATCATCAAAACATTGAGTAGTGTGCAGTTGTCAATATGTTAGGATCAAAGGGTCTAGCTGTAGGGCTGGGGTAATCGTTGAATATTTGTATGCGTGTTTTTCTTAATGTGATTCTCTTCTCCACCAAAAATTTGACCTAGATCATAATTTGCAAGATATGATTAATTTGTTGTAAGACAAATTTTGAATGTGCATGCCTAGGACATTAAGAATTGTAGTTTCAAAGCTATGAGAGGTCTTCAAAGCTTCATGAATTCATAATCAAAAGTGTACCTCCTTAAAGTTTAATGAAATGGTCAAAGGTTATTTGTTATAGCATCGAGTTCAAGTGTTGTATGAGATGATGAGATCTTGACATAACCACTGTGGGAATCCAAGAGAATCCACAGAGTGTCTCATCATCTAAATTACAAAATTGATATAGTCAGAGTTTTCCACACTTGTCCCAGGAAACTTAGATGTTCTACAATGCATTCCAAATAAAAGTGATGGAAGGCTTATGAATTTCAGAATGCACACCTTCTTCAAATAACCTCTCCTTGATTTTTCTTCGAGTGGAATACCTCTTCCTCCTTCCAAGCTTCCTGCAAAAGAGATTAGTACCATGGGTGGCTCTTACAACACCACAAAAGAAAATAATATTAACTTAACTCATGCACCCTGTTGTCGCCCTTAT
>JASDQU010586458.1:23261-34747 GCA_032191745.1 Picea mariana | reverse complement strand
TTAAAAGTTCTCCTGTGCGTTCTAGAGGATTAAACCTTGTGCACTTTCTCGCTGATCCAACGGCTGTCGGTCCTTTGCGCAAGATCTGACAGCTGAAACTCTTTCGCCTTTTCCGTGCTCTCCTCATCCCTTCTAGACTGGTTTCCCGCTCTGGATCCATTCACAGGACGAATCTTACGGCCGCAATGGTTGTTCTTTGCGCCTGAGATGCGTTCTTTACTCCTGTGGAAGAAAGATTCGTGAATCTTTCAAAGATTTGAAAGAATTTCACGAGTTCTTCGTTTTCTGCTACAATCTTTGATAGATTTGAGCGAATTTCGCAAAAACTTTAAACAATTGTGCCTTCTGCAGCAATCTTTAACAGTTTTGAATGAATTCTTCGAGTTCTTTAAACGATCTTCCGTTCTGCAGCTCTTTTGTGTCAATCTTTGACGATTCTTGAAAAATCACAAGAATCTTTACTGTTTCTTCTTCTGCGTTCACTTCGTCCTAGATCTTTCGAGCGATGTACGCTCTGCTTCCTCTGCAAGCTTCCTACGTTGATCTTTTGAACGTAAGACGTTTTGCATCCTCGTGAAAGTTTCCGGCGAGAATCTTTCGAGAGTTTGACGGACAGCTATCCAAACCTTGTGAAAGAGTCTGTGTCGCGTCCTCTCAAGATCCGTGAAGCTCTGCGTTGTGAGGATCATGTTGCTCTCCGGACTGTATGAAGAGGCTTACTGCTGAAGCTATGATACCATGATAAATTGTGAAGCAAAGAGAAAATGCAGAGAGAAAAGAATAGAACAGTATATTGAAATGTATGAAGAAGTACTGAAGAAGTTGTGTAGCAATTCCAATGCAATGGGAGATGGCTGAGCTAAATAGGCTCAAGCTAAACAAGAATAAAAAGTACAACTGTCCAGTACAGCTGGCAGTGTACAGTGAGACTGTTGATGTTACATTATGTTTAACAGGAAAGACATATATTCTGATATCAAGATCACATAGAAAAGAAATCCTGGCTCGATCCTGTAATGACACTGATGGCGTTATTCTGCTCCGGTTGGCAAGATAAGCGTCATGTAAGCTTTTAATAAATGCCTGCCAGAGATGATTCCCGTCAGGCATTTTGCGTGACGATAATGCTTGCCGCTCTAGCCTGATGACTGAGATACCTAGTTTGGATATATATGCTGAAATGTCAGTCAGACGTCCAACAACACTTCGAGAAGGCATATGGAAAAAGAAATGTGGCTTCTCGTTCTGCGAGAGGACGCTGAGAATCGACGCATATCCAGGCAAATGACAGGATATTCCTCGGATTAATGTGAAGTTATTGTCTATTGTAACGTGTGAAAGCATTTCAGGGAATATAAATCGGTATTGTTCCTCCAGGATATACCATTAGGCTGTTCTATTTAAGTCTGCTCGTTTTCAACCGCTAGGGCAAAGGAGACCCGCACTGCTAGATAGAAAAGATGGGCACCATTCTTTTTTTACATGTGCAGACCAGTTACAGGGCACTCTCTCTTTTGGCATAAAGTAGCGTGAGAGATATATATCGTTGAAGAAGTTTTTCTTAAATGTTGTTGTATATTTGGCTATTCTGTGTTCTTAGTTGTTACCTTAAAATCCCCGCAAACTAATCTGCACTGTGGAGAAACAGTCCTAAATTTTCTTAATATGCGTGGGCATCTCAAACGCTAACTGCCTGCCAAAGGAGAATTGCCCAGCGAGTGGACTTGCACAAATCTAGGACTGAAGGAAAACTGGAATGGACTTCTGCCAACAAGGACTGAAATACATAATGTAAGAGGGTAGAAGAACGCAAAATATGCTTTATATTCTATTACTACGCTTTCTCTCTTCATCTTGCTATTAACATGTTAACATTTAGGATTATAATCGTTGCGCTCCCTCACATCCTTGAATTTTTAGGAAGAAACGAATATCGTTAAATGGTTAGTATTTCAAATTGCTTAAAAGGGTTACCTGCTTTTAGAATGTAGCGTACCCATTGTTTCAGAACGGGAGTATATCTAATGGAAAAGCAATTAGTTTGTTTCTATAATAATGCGTATTTATAATCGTTACGTGAGTTCTCTATCAGTAGAACGTATATAGATTCATGTGAATTCAGTAAAGTCAGTGAACTAGTCCAAATTTAGATTTGTTGTCCAAATTTGATAATTAGTTGCATTACAAGACAAAGATTAGCATCCTTCGCTGCCATTTTCATGTAAAAAAAGTTTAGGTTTTTGACATTTAATATTTTTTCCCCACAAAGGCTCTGTCATGTGAACACTGTTTATGCTGTAGTGCACTTATTAGAGTCAGTTACAGTTATGCAAAGAAACTAAGTTATACAGCTGTATATGTGCTTTGGCGTACTCTAAGCGTTCTAATACAAGAAACGATGTAAAATTGATAGAATTTCACAGAAAAATCAATCACAGTGTGTTGCATAGTATTCTTTTTAAATTAGAAATAAGCATCTAATCATATCACAGTAGTATTTCTTAACTAGTAATAAATATTAGCAGATGCTTAGAGTTTAGACTGTTTAGTGCTCAATCATTCTCTTACAATATTTACTACTCTAATACCCAATTAACTTACAGTATTTACTACTCTATATTAGAGTATTAAATAGACTTTAATTTAAAATAACTTTAAATTGGAAAATACACAACCACCATTGCATATTAGAAAAAAAGAAGTAAATTACTAAATTTGATGCCTCTTAAAATTGTTTTAAACCCATAAAACACAGTGAATGATAAGGAATATTATAAAGACATAAAACATGATAAGGAATATTATAAAGCCATAAAACATAGTGAATGATATGGAATATTAAGTTTTAGGTAGATTCTATTTGAGTTAACATTGTATTACTATTAAAAAAAAAAAACTATTTTCTATTTTTTATTGGATATAAGTTTATTATAGTTTAATATAGAGTTAACATATTATATTTAAAAAAATATTAATAATAAAAAAAATCAATAGTGATCATAAATAAAATATTTCAATATTCATATTAAATAAATTATTGTTTTTCATTGTATATATATAAAGTATGGTAATATCATATTTTTCTCTATATGAAACAATTTAAAGTAAAAAAAATTATGATCAAAATCATTTTAATGGTGTAGCGGTGATTATGAAAGAGATGTGTAACTCATTTTGTTTTTAACACAAAATTGATAGGTGGCACACACATATATAGAATTGACAGGTGATATATATATATATATATATATATATATATATACATACTTGATGGTTGAAAAAATGGCAATGAGGTGCCCAGGAATTTTGTGCAAGAACGAATACATGCACATTCCTAGAAATGCACACACAATAATAATCCTATAGCATGAATGCTCATTGAACCATCACAAGACACTTGTCAACTTAGATTTTTAGGAACACACACATGATAYTTTGCATGCATTCTTGGGTAGGATTTCTCATGTACTTCAGAACATGTGAAATTTCCTAGATCAAATCATTATATTATTTTTCATATATCTCAGTACTTTGTGGGTGGAAAAATTTAAGGAAAAAACTTGTAGGGCCATTTCGGCGCCTGGTCCAAATTTGGAAATATGGGTCCAAAAAACCGTTTGAAATCTTCTGAAGCCATTTTGAGGCACCAAAAGACACTATTATTATTCCAAATCTTACTATGGAGGAAGATTCTATATTCTACACACATACCTTTCCAACTGTGCAAGAATCACCTTAATTGGAGTTCATATGTGAAAGTTATGCCTCCCACTTACCTACCATATTGATCACCATGGTGTGAGTGGATACCACATCATCCTCTATTACCTAAACATGTGGGGCTATCCACGTATTTGATTTTATATTGATCAAAATTGAGGGTTGAGGAAGGAAAAAATGTACCCCTATATGGTTACTGGGCTATGTTAAATATTAGGCACCTAAGAGGAGAAGGGGTTCCATTCTATGTTATTTTAGTTTGTTCCATAGTAGAGAAGAACAACTCAGAGTGGGAAATTGGGGAGCATAACAAATGGGGTTAATGTTATGGAGCATCCTAATAGGCCATAGGTCTAAGGTAAATCCATATAGATTTCCTTCTCCTTTGTACTTGCATTATTTCCATACCATAGAAAAGAGAGTAGAGCAACCTCACCTTCAAGATGAGTTTTCTCTCGTAAGGGTTTCCTAGAGAAAATCTTTTTGTTATTTTGTGGATGGTGTGTGATTGTATCTTATTGTTCTATAATTTCTACATTTTATCTATTTCATGCATAAGCAGAAAATAAGTAACTAAATATTATAGAATCTAAAGAAATTTAATCTTCACAGTGTAGATTTCAGTTTAAGTTATGAGATTTGTTCTGACAAATTGTTTGAGTGGAATATCCATGGAAGCTTACAGATCATGAAAATTCCTAGGTAGGAGCATGTGCATCTCTTTTTCACCCTTGTGAAGTGACCAAAGACTAGACCAAAAATAGCTCAAAATGTTTTGTCGGAACTAACCCCAAATACTGGGGGCTTGTCTAAGCCCCCAAACATAATGAACATCACTTTCATATCATTTCTAGTACCCCAATACATATAATTACTACTTAAAACCACTTAGTGGCACCAACATCTCCAATCATAGGCCAATATACACTCAAGAGACCAAGTGTGGTTGTTTGAGACATCCTTGTTAGCCTTGACTTGATAGAAGATTACTTTAGGGCTAAGGTTCATGTTTCCTCCCGTGACCATGTCCAAGTCTCAAGAACAATACCTAGTTCTAAAAAATGTTAATGGTATCTATATGAAAATGAATCTCTTAGTAGATTCCTTTAGGGCCTCGTCCTTGGGTTTCTTTCCCTCATTATATATAGGGTCTAGATACTCATACTTAATGTTCAAAACCTCATAGTGCTACCTATCAGTCTATGGAGACTGAGGAGACAATAGCAAAGTCCTTTGTGGTGGTTCAACATGCTATTGTTGGCCGTAGATGCCTAGAATATTCCTTTAGGGCCCAAGGAACAAGATTCCTCTTTCAAACACGTCCCAACTCCCAAGACCCATGTGCATTAACCAAAATGTCGTAAAAACACCCATATTACTACTTGAAGCTGAAAGATCCTCTTGAGAGGTCATTTATGATTGTTTGAGTTGTCATTCATTACCCTTGATCCATATAAGCTTCCTAAAACATTTAGAGGATGGGTGTGGTGGTTTGAGATGTTGTGTTTGGACCTAGATGCATATAATCTTTGTCCTTAGGTTAAGGCTTTGGTCCCCCCCAAAAACCATCTCAAGGATTTCATATCCATAGCTAATTCGCAAATCCTTATGAGGTCACTATCATATTTTCTTGGAAACCAAGAATATCGTTCACAGGTCATGTGTGGTGTTCTAAGGCACTAGTCATGGCTATGGATGTATCAAAGATTTATTTAGGACGTAAGGCATGGCCTTCATCCCTAAATCATTTCTAGATACATAGAATACATACATATTGCTGAAAACTATCTAATGGAACTGACATACCCAATCATAGGCCAAGGATTCGCTTAGGAACCCATGTGTGGTTGTTCAAGGCATCCTTCTTGCCCTTGGATGGATATAATATTTTGTTAGGGCCTAACATTCAAGTTTCCTCCCATAATCATGTTGAGGTCCCCAAGACAAACACCTAGTGCTAAAAATGATAATGGTATCTAAATACCTAGTGGTGGTTCAAGGTGTTATTCTTGGCCCCACGTGCATAGAGGCTTCTTTTATGGCCTAACTCTTTTTTTTTCCCTTGATCATATCTCAGGTCTGTACACTCATAATTAATGTTTAAAACCTTATAATGATGAATATCCACATCTAGTGACTAAGGATACCCTCGAAATGTCCTTTGTGGTGGTTGAACATGTTGTTGTTAGTCGTACATTCCTAGAAGCTTCCCTTAGGAGCTAAGTCTTGTGATTCCTCTATGAATCATATACAAGTACCCAAAACGCATACCTACTTCCAAAATATCCTAATGATACCCATATCCCTGGCACTTGAACATGAAATATCCCCTTGAGAGGTCATCTATGGTTGCTTGAGGTGTCATTCATAAACCTTGAGCCCTAGAAGCTACCTAAAGCCTTGAGATATTAGGTGTGGTGTTTTGAGATGTCATGTTTGTCCTTAGATGCATAAAATATTTATGCTTTGGCTAAGGTTGAATGAATAATTCATCCTTACAATATCTTCAAATCATTATTAGTAAAACTAGACTTATTCGAAAAGTGTACATATAATCAAAGATGAGGACAATGAGAGAAGTTAGGGATGGAGATCACGAGATATTTATGAAGATATTTATGGAGATGGTTGTACCAATTAGCTATATTGGAAATATTTCTTGAGCACCTCAATACTATATTAAGAGGGCTCATGTACTATACTAGTGTGTGTGAATGACGTATCATTATTGTACATTAATGAAATGTTAGCTTTGATGGATATTGTTATTCTTATGTGTATGTTTCTCTGTGTGTAAACATTTGGTTATGGCTGCACTTAAGCCAACATTTGGTATTAGAAAAAATGGTTTTGGTGGATGGATATCCATAGTAAGCTCCATATTTGATCAAGTTCTCACTATTTTCATTTTATGTTCCATTGGATTTGTTTCAGGAAACATTGAATTAAGTTAAAGAGGCAGATGTGGAAACAAAATAAAGACCTAAATCATCTACGTTTCTTTATACACATCTTGGCTTGGAGTTGACAATGCTAAATAGTGAGTACCCTCTGTATGATTCTCTGACTGGTTATAAATTTTATGTGACGCGTCGATCGATCAAGATCTACTAGTTCAGAGTTGGTGAGTAGTAAATATTTTTTTAACGATCCTGATAGTTGAAGAACAATTCAAGATTCCTCAGTGGGATAATTAGAGGCACCGAGTTCAATAGTCGATTATGGATTAAAGGTAGTTTCTGAAAATAAAATTTCAATTGTTGTATAACTTAGTCAGTTTCATGGAGATCTATGCGAATGCAGAGAAGAGCTCCATTCAACGCAGACTTATCAGGTATGTCTAGGTGATGAAGAAATGTTGCTAGCTAATAGGAACATGTTCAATAAATTAAATCAAGCAGCAACAGTGTATTTGTGATTGTGGTCAATCGAGGCTTAGACGAAGTTATTTCATTTACTTTAAATCATTTGGAGGGATATCGATCTCACATGCTAAAAAATTATAGTATTGATTATTGAGGTAAATTGTTATTTTTTTTAGTGCTGCACACTTTATATAATAGATTCAATTCTTCACATAACAATACAAAAATAAGAAGTCACATGAAAATATTTTCAAAAGGATTGTGAAAATGTCAGTTGTAATTTTATTTTTCGCAGAAGAAAAATTTGTAAACGTGTGCATATTTGGCTTATTTTGCGCAATAAACTTTGTAAAAGAGTTCACATATTCTTACAGTTTTCATTAGGAGAGGATTTTTTTGTAAATTTACAAGGGATGCACCCATCTTTGTATTCAAAATTAAAGGATATTTTTGGTGGTAATAGTTGTTCTTTGAAGACATGATTTCAAATGTTGAGGTGATAGAACATTTGGGTTCATGATCAGTTGTACCCAACACCTTCATAATTGTTTTATTAGAAAGATGGGTGCATGATCCATATCTTTATTTTGCTCATTAGAGGGCGTGAATCATTAAGGAAAGTGATATGAATCATTAGCATTTAAAATGGGCAAAAGAGGAAAAAGAGTTCCAAATGTTAATCATGAAATTGAACTACTACAACAAGATCTTGATGATGCTTTGCAATAAACAGACAGGTTACAAAAACAAAATCATTCTATAATTGGAAAAGATGCATAATTTAGAACATGTGATAATAAACTTTATCATGAATCAGTTAAAGCAAGAGAAGGTAAAGTGTGATGCAATATGTGATACAAGTGACGTGATTTAGAATATTGATAGTTCATGTGATACTTGATTTTTGGTTTATGATAATAATGTTGATGTACATATGTATCTCTCTTGTTCTAAGACTCGAGATGACTCTGATGACGATTATCTAAATTATTATGCTCCAAATGATTATATTGATGACATTTTTAAAGATGAATCTCTTATTGAAGGTGATGAACTAGGTTTCTTTGAGAAGCACACAAAAGGGATAGGTTCAAAACTTATGAATAATATGGGTTATGATGGAAAAGTTTTAGGAAATAATGGTCAAGGTGTCTAGAATCCCATACAAATATGTGTAAGACCAAGAATTGAAGGCCTTGGTTATGAAGGTCAAACAAACAATGCAACTATCAAATTCATGAAAGAAGAAACATTGACAATAGGTGAATCATCTACAAGCAACAACAGAAGAAATGAACCAAGAGAAGTAACCACAACAACAAACCCAGGTGAGAAAGTTTGTTGGGAAGTGGTTTTCTCCGAGAGAGAGTCCAACACCAGCTACAAAGCTCTGAGAATTCTTGATCCGGCTTGTTGTCGAGACGCTAAGAGGGAGGTGAAGCAGTCGATGGACTGTGTGACAGTGAAGGTGTATACTCCTGGGTGGAACAAACATGTGGGGAATGAGAGTCCATGAGTAGTGGGCTTAAGAAGGCTCCTGGAGACAATCCTTCTGGTTGCACTGTGCAGTTTTCCTGTAACCTCAGCCCAGTCTAGTATTCTCTTGCCTTCGGTGGAGCTTAGTCCCATCTCGGGGGTGACCCACTGCTGAGCGTGATGAGCAGCGTGGTCTAAGGTTGAGAGGTTCGTGGAAGGTCTACACTTAGTTGGTGGTGTTACTCTAGTTGGAAAGATAAGTATCATTACTGTGCTTAATTTATATGTTATGCATGTTTGTAATACTTGAATGCTATCATGTATTCTGTTGCATATATGAATTACTGTCTATTACATTTGAATATGTATGGTAGCAATAACTTTGTGTTATATGTTTTATTTTGATTAAAATGCATGTTAGATATATCTATGTATGTATGTATTTCCATGTGGTAGCATTGCCCGACCTGTTGGTGGCCAGGGATGTTACAATGTGGTATCAGAGCATGGTTTCGACACTCAGCCTAGATGGGCCATGTTAGTGGTTAATGAGACAAAGTTTTCAAAGTGAATTGTCGTCGAAAGGGACAAAATTCGATGTTCAAAGTGTCCTTGGGTGCAAGGAGTGCATCGACAGAGTCTTTGACTCAAAAGGATTGGGAGAAATAGATTGATTTTTCTCATGAAGGGACGCAAAGATCTGTTGTAAGGAGTGCACAGATATGAAAGTCGACTAAGTGTCGAAGCAACCCTCTAAGGAGAAAGGGGTTTGAGAAACAAAGCTCAGGAGGAGGAGCGACAATATTCGTTAGATATGTTGTTGGAAGGAGTCTAGACCATTACATCCGTGTCCAGGAAAGAAAAGGAGAGCATTGAGGAGGAAATAGATCCCAAGCCGTCAAATATGAGCGCAAAGGATCGACAGTCATCTGATGCAGGTTGACAAGTGGCGCAATATCCACAACTTTGGAGCGAGAGCACTTCAGAAGTTCTTGATCGAGGAGAGAGCGAAATAGCTGAAGTAGATCACAACCATTCATTGAGAAGGACACACGTCAATAGATCGTGTACTTCGGGTGGAAGTACTTCGTGAGGAGGCAAGTATTGTGAGTTTGAAACTCCCGAAGCTCGAAGTGTCGAAGTCACTCATAGGTGTTGATTGTGAAGGAGGACACGCGTTGGTGGATCATGAACTCCAGGGAAAAGAGATCCAGGCAAAAGCGAGCATAGAGGAGTTGAAACTCCGGAAGCTCAAAGAGCCGAATTGGTGAGTCATGATGATGTCACCAAGAGGTGACGTGGACCTTTCCTATACCTGTCATGTTTCCTCACCCGAAATGTTTATAGTTGTACTATGTGGGCCCTGAGGTTGAATAACATAGTTAAAGGTTGGAGGAACCACACTAGAGTTGATCATGATACATCAATATTGACGGCCAGGAGGCATTGGGGGGACCCAAGTTGCACGGGAGTTAATTCTCCAAGGTGGTCCCGCAATCCAAACCATGGTTTTCCCGGGGGGTTACATGTTAGCATCAAAAGAATTGTGAGATGAAAGGTGGGTTATTCCAAACCGCCATTGCATGCCCCTGCAATTTGAAAAGCATAAGTGATGTGACGTAATGACGTCAACAAAAGTGTCATGGAAGTGTTCGAAAATTAATGGTTCGGGACGTTGGGGGTGTGCAGATGTGAAATCCTCCAAAGTCTCGAAGCTCTGAAGATCTAAAGTCCCAGAGCTCACATGCTTGAATTTCCATAGCGAGTGTCAGTCGTTCGATGGCGAGTAGTAGTGGACAGTTGATCCTCCCTACTTTGCGAGTTTGTTAATTCATAACTCCGAGAGTTTGTTGTGATGCATTATGAAGTTTTCTGAAAATCGAAGTTCTGAGTAAGCACCTATCAATCTAACGCTTTGTAACAACCCTTGATCACATGGGTTGGGATCTAAGAAAAAGGGGCTAATGTCCAAAAAAAATTTATAGCAGAGTAGAGCTCTGAAAGAAGAAATTTGCGGGGATTCTTGTTGAACGAGAATCACAGAGAATGAAAACTGAACGTTTTCTTGAATCAGATTTGTTTATGAATGTTGTGGCATTTGTTAAGGAATGATGGCCTGACAAATTCTGGTTGTCTGCACATTGTGTTTGAAAAAGTATAACGAGTGCTAGAACATAATAGAGTTGCCACTGAGTACAGGACTGCTTCCAGTTCAGAGAATGAAGAAAAAGGAATGGATGTCCATTTGGGAGTTGAAGGATCGAAATCCAATGGACATGGAGAAGAGATAGATAAGGAAGGGCATATGATGAAAATAATTGATCGATTGTAGAAAGAGGTCCAGACTAACCAAGCAGATAATAGAAAGCTCATGAAAGCCAAGGATTGACAGGGATAATTCAACTTAAATTTGATGAAGAGTCTGGAGAGAATAAAAAAGAAGTTGGATAAGGAGAGTGACTCAAGTGAATCAGGGAGTCAAAAGACCCCTGAGAATAAAAGAAGATCAAGAAGCGTTAGCAGGCATCGTCACCACTCCCCAAAGTAGTCCAATAAGGAGGCACACAATAGTTCAAGCCCATCTCTTACCAGAAAACATAGGAGATATGGAGTGGATGAACTGAAGGGTGAAATGAACAAGATTAATCCTCCTACATTTGATGGAGAACATAAGAAGGAGGAAGATGTCGAGACATGGTTTCTTGGCATGATGAAATATTTCCAACTGCAAAATTATTCCTCTCATGCAAAAGGAAGAATTGCAATGTATCAACTGAAGGGAAAGGAATCCATGTGGTGGGATCATCTTGTGCAGGTGCAACACATTAGAGAGAAAGATGTTACTTGGAAAGAATTCAAGAAGTATTTTGAAAATAAATACTTGACTAAAAGATATTATTTCAAAAAAATGAAAGAGTTATTTGA
>JASDQU010586458.1:10589-23211 GCA_032191745.1 Picea mariana | reverse complement strand
AAGCCCATCTCTTACCAGAAAACATAGGAGATATGGAGTGGATGAACTGAAGGGTGAAATGAACAAGATTAATCCTCCTACATTTGATGGAGAACATAAGAAGGAGGAAGATGTCGAGACATGGTTTCTTGGCATGATGAAATATTTCCAACTGCAAAATTATTCCTCTCATGCAGAAGGAAGAATTGCAATGTATCAACTGAAGGGAAAGGAATCCATGTGGTGGGATCATCTTGTGCAGGTGCAACACATTAGAGAGAAAGATGTTACTTGGAAAGAATTCAAGAAGTATTTTGAAAATAAATACTTGACTAAAAGATATTATTTCAAAAAAATGAAAGAGTTATTTGAACTCAAGCTCGATAGCATGACCATTGATGAATATGAGTGAAGGTTTTTGGAATTACTGAAGTATGTTCCGTTTATCAAGGATGAGACTGTCAAAATTCAAAGGTATTTGAGTGGACTACCACCTTCCATTGGGGACAATATTCAGTATGATGACCCAAAAACTATGGAAGAAATAATACGAATAGAGAAATGCTTATGTGAGAAGCAAAGAGAAAATCCCACTTTTCGGAAGGCTTGGGATGACCAGAAGAAGTTCAATAAAGAACAGAGGCATAAGGGAAACACACTTCCCTTTTTCAGAAACAGTCCTCAAGGAAAGCCATCATTTAGAGAGTCGATAACGGATGACGTAGGGGGACAAAGTCCAAGGCAGATGCCCATTCATTGTTGGGGCTATAGGGAAACCACAAGTACCGAGACTGTCCCCACAAAAATGGCAAAGTGAGAGTTGTCCATAATGTTCAACAAGATGAAACAGTGGAGGACATGGGCAATAGAGTACCCAGGATCTATGCATCCCTAGACAACAAGCAAGAAAAATATCAGTTGCACATGATTGAAATTGAAGGTATGATCAATAACCATGCCTTTACTATTTTAATTGATTTAGGGACCAATCATAGCTATATAGATCCTAGAGTGGTGGAAAGTTTGCAATTGCCAAGAAGAAAACATGGAAAATCTTGGTTAGTGCAGTTGGCTACAAGAAACAAGAGAAAGGTTACGGAGTTGGTTAAGTCATGTCTAGTGGCCATGAATGGACTAAACACAAGGGATGAATTGAAAATTTTGCCTTTAGGTTCCTATGATTGTCTAATTGGAATGGATTGGTTGGACTAACACTATGCCATCCTAGACTGTCATAAAAAGGCATTCACTTGCCTAAATGAGGAAGGAAGCCCAAGGAAAGTGCAGGGAATTCCCAGGGAAGTCACTGTCAAAGAAATCTCAACGATGTAGCTGAAGAAGTGTTACAGGAAAGGCTGTCAATTATTTGTAGTACAAATGAAGGAAGCACCTAAGGATAAATTATCAAATATCGAAGATCATGTGGTACTAAATGAGTTTGAAGATGTATTCTAGGAGGTACAAGGATTACCCCCAAAGAGAGATATTGACTTCTCTGTAAAATTGATGCCTGGAGTAGCTCTAGTGTCAAAAACTCCTTACAAAATGAGTACACTAGAGCTAAAAGAACTTCAATTGTAGCTTGAAGAACTTCTGAAGAAGGGGTATATACGCACAAGTGTGTCACCTTGGGGTGCCCCGGTCCTGTTCGTGAAGAAGACGGATGGGACGTTTAGATTATGTATCGATTTCAGAAAGTTGAACAAAGCGACTATAAAAGAACAAGTATCCTCTACCAAGGATCGACGATCTCTTTGACCAGTTGAAGGATGCTAAGATATTTTCGAAAATAGATCTTAGATCAGTATATCACCAAGTAAGAATAAAGGATGAATACATTAACAAGACTACCTTCAGAACAAGGTATGGTCATTATGAATTCATAGTGGTTCCATTTGGGTTTTTGAATGTGCCCGCTGCCTTTATGTGCCTAATGAATGGAATATTTAGAGAATATCTAGACAAGTTTGTCATAGTCTTCTTGGATGACATCCTGGTGTATTCCAAGTCGGAGGAAGAGTTTGAACAACATATGTGGATGGTTTTGCAAGTTCCAAGGGAGCACCAGCTATATGCCAAGTTGAGAAAATGCTCATTTTATCAAAAGCAGATCCATTACTTGGAGCACATCATCTCAAAGGATGCGATAGCCATGGATCCTGAGAATATTGAGGCCATCAAAGAATGGTCAGCACCAAAGAATGTGACAGAAGTCAGAACCTTTATGGGTCTAGCTGGCTATTACACAAGGTTCATTGTAGGGTTCTCAAGGATAACTCACCCTATCACTTCCTTGCAAAGGAAGGAGAAAAAATTTCAATGGTCAGAGGATTGTGAGAAAAGATTCCAGTGATTGAAGTAGTTGTTAACCTGTGCTCCAATCCTAAGGATTGCAGAACCGAATGAAGAATTTGTAGTGTGTACAGATGCATCAAAAGAAGGACTGGGAGGAGTACTTAGTCAAAATGGGTTTGTAATTTGTTATGAATCCAAAAAGTTGAAAGAGAATGAAAGGAACTATGCAACTCATGATTTAGAGTTGGCAGCCATAGTGCATGCTCTAAATAAATGGAGGCATTACCTCATGGGAAAGAGGTTTGAGCTGAGGATAGACCATAATGGTATGAACTATTTGTTTGATCATCCAAACTTGAATGTTAGGCAAAGTAGGTGGTTGGAGTTTCTTTGTGAATATGACTTTGATATCAAGCATATGGAAGGAAAAGAGAACAAAGTGGTTGATGGACTCAATAGGAGAGTGCATGAATTGCATGATACAACCATTGGCATGTACCGAAATGATATTAAGGGCATAATTTTAGAGGTTGCAAATGAATATTTGCAGTATAGGGATTTGGTAGCAAAGCTACAACAACGTGAGATGCCACAGAAAGTGGAAAATTATAAATTGGAAGTCGATGGAACACTTATGTACAAGAACACAATTTATGTACCTAATGTCCAGGACTTGAAAATTATGATTTTGAATGAAATGAATAATGTACCTTATGCAGGGTACCCTGGATATCAGAAAACTGTGGCAACAATCAATAACCATTACTTTTGGCCAGGTATGAAAAAKKAAATTGTAGAATACATCGCTATATGTATGGAGTTTCAGAGGGTTAAATATGATCATAGGCACCCAACAAGGTTTCTACAACCTTTACCCATTCCTGAGTGGAAGTGGGAGGTAGTGACAGTGGATTTCGTCACAKGATTTCCCATAACAGGTAAGAAACATGATTCAATCATGGTGGTGGTGGAAAATATTACAAAAGATGCCCATTTATTCCACTAAATAATACTCACAAGGCARCTAACATTGTTGATATTTTTATGAGGGAAATATAACGATTGCACAATGTTCCCAAGAAAATTGTGTCTGACAGGGACTAAAATTTACCTCAAAGTTATGGAAGGGGTTGTTTAAAGGATTCTAAAAAAATATGAACTTCAACAYTGCTTATCATCCTAATTCTGATGAGTAGACAGAGAGGGTGAAACAAGTGATAGAAGATATGCTAAGGATGTATGTGATGGACAAACTATCTAAATGGGAAGACTASCTACACTTGGTAGAATTCACCTACAACAATGGGTATGAAGCATCATTGAAGATGAGCCCATTTGAAGAACTTTATGATATAAAGTGAAATACTCCAGTAAGCTGGGATAATCCAACTGATAGAGCAGTGGTTGGGTTGGTGTTGCTCAAGGAAATGGAAGAGAAAATGCTAAAAATTAAAAAAAAATTATAGGCTTCCCAAGACATGTAGAAGATTTACGCTGATAAGAACATAACCCACCAAGAGTTTAAAGTGGGTGATCATGATTTCTTGAAAGTAAAAGACAAAAAAAGTTCCCTGAGGCTGGGCAACTGTTCAAAGTTGGAAGCCAGATTTTTTGGACCGTTTCAAATCCTAAAAAGGATTGGACCAGTTTCACATATGCTTACATTGCCTGCATCCATGACTATACATAATGTGTTTCATATTTCATTGTTTAATAAATATATACCTGATGGTAATCATGTAATCGATTGGAATGTGATTTAGGTGGAGCAAGAAGGAATATTGCAAGTGCATCCTATGCGCATATTGGACTGGAAGAGATAACAACTCTAGAATCAATCCATAGTGCTTGTAAAGGTCTAGTGGACCTGGTACGGTCCTGAGGACGCAACATGAGAACATGAGGATTCTATGCAGGAAGAGTACCCACATATTTTTGAAGATTTTGGAAATCTTGTTGATGTTGTGTAAAGAGTTGCATTGAGGACAGTCAAAAAATAAGGAAAGGGGATTGTAATACCCCAAGGCTGAGCCACTGCTGAATTGTAATTTTGTTTATAGGATGATCATTAATAAAAATATAAACATCGTTGCATGCAGACCGACCATGAAGAAAGAGTGATGGGGGACTAAGCTTCCATAAGGTGGGTAAGGGAAAGGGGGCTGAAAGGTTGGAAAGAGGGGAGAATCTTAGGGGCTTAATTCCTTGAGAATAATAATTCATTATTATTCCAAAGCTGTGTGAAAGACATGTTTTTATCCTAAGTCCTAGGAGAGGCAACGTGTGCAAAAGGGAACACATGCAGCTCTAGGAAGACAAGTGTCGACCTGGGTGCATGCAGTTAAAAGCTGAAGTGTCAGCTTCATTGGGGGTTTGTTGGTCATTCTTCCCCATCTTCCGTCTGAAACTGTCGGACCTCTATGGTCTACCTCTGCCCCTCACGCTCCTCTGGAATCAGTAATCCGTGAGTCCAACTCTGTTGGAGTTCTCTTGCCATTTATGATTCCTTTGAATTTTGTATAGCCTCTACATTTTTCCCTCAACATACCCACGCATACCTGAGAAATAGCCCAACAGGAGGGAAAACTGATCTGTGTCATCCTTCAACCCAAAATATCCACTCTTGCAGAGAGCCGAGTTCATACCTAGACCGTTTGGGTCACTGCCTTATGTTTTCTTGAGTTGTTTGACTAGTTACGGTTACAATCACCCATAACTTGCTGGAACTGAGTCGAAAGTGGCTGAAGAAGTGGGTTGTCAATCCTATGGTAGAAGAGGTAGGTTGTCAGGCCTATGAGAAGCTCTCTCTAGGTGAGAGAGTTTGCTAGGAAGTGGTTTTCTCTCAGAGAGAGTCCAGCACCAGCTACAGATCTTTGAGAATTCCTGATCCGACTTGTTGCCGAGACCCTAAGAGGGAGGTGAATCAACTAATGGACCATGTGGTAGTGAAGGTGTATACTCGCGGGTGCAACATGCATGTGGGGAATAAGATTCCATGAGTAGTGGGTGTAATAAGGCTCCTGGAGAGAATCCTTTTGGTTTCACTGTGCAGTTTTCTTGTAATCTCAGCCTAGTCTAGGATTCCCTTGCCTTGGGTGGAGCTTAGTACCAGCTCAGGGGTCACCCACTGCTGAGTGTGATGAGCAGTGTGGTCTAAGGCTGGGTGGTTCATGGAAGGTTTGGATGTAGTTGGTGGCGTTACTCGAGTTGAAAAGATAAGTATCATTTATGTGCTTAATTTATATGCTATGCATGCTTGTAATACTTGAATGTTATCATGTATTCCGTTGTGTATATGAATTATTGTCTATTACATTTGAATCTCTATGGTAGCAGTAACTTTGAGTTATATGTTTTATTTCGATTAAAATGCATGTTAGATATATCTATGTATGTATGTATTTCCACGTGGTAGCATTGCCTGACCTTTTGGTGGTTGGGGATGTTACATGAGAGGCCACACGTATCCACCTGGAGAATGTGTGAGGCTTCAAACAACCCTAGAAGTGTAAAACTCACAATTATAAAGTAGTACAAAAAGACGTTTTCAAAAAAAAACGGAGACGAAGAGCCAGTTGGAATAGGTGGGTGGCCACCAATATCCACCCGGATCAATCCTCTTCCCTTAGGAAGCAATGGTCTCTATTGCGTTGAGTTCCCCCATTAGGTGAGGAAACCTCTGTTGGATTTGGTCTTGGGTGAGCCACTTTCCTTGGTGTAGGAGTTTCCCTGCCTTGATAACCTTATAAAGTTGGATCCGCTACTAGGGAGTTCCCTTGACCTATGTGTCCACTATCTGATCAGTGGAGGCTTGTTTCATGCATTCAGGGTTGAGCTCTAGTGGTGTCAGTTGTTTGGAGATCTCAAAGGTGTCCAATAATGATGAAAAATATGGCCAAAGGAGGTCCACATTGAATACTACATGCAGACCAAGGAAGGGTGGAATGTTGAGCTCAAAATCATTGCTACCCACATCCTTGGTGATAGTGTAAGGCCCATAACGAAGTGGGTGAAGCTTCCAATGGGGCTCGGTGAGACACTCCTTCTGCAAATGTAACCAAACTTTTTGGCCAACCTAAAACTGGTGTGGTACCCTATGTTGATCATGGCGCTGCTTGTACTTAGCATCGGATTTATGCAAAATATCTCGGACATGTTGGCGGATGTGTTGAATCTACTCAATGAATCTGGTGGCTTTGTCGATCATAGAATGATCAAGGGGAGAGTCTATCTATGTTGTGGCAAAAGGAAGAAAAACATCAATGGGTCCCAAGGGTTGGAATCCTAGACCCACCTAAAATGGGCTATGGCTGGTGGAACTAAGGAGAGTCGTGTTGTAACTATGTTATACATATGGGAGACTCTCATCCCATGTACGAGGATGCTTAGAATTGTACATGCATAGGATGTGCACAWWCATACGATTGAMGACCTTGGTTTGGACATCGGTTTGGGGGTGGAAAGCAGTGGATTTTGTGAGATTTGTGTCCAATGGAGACCAGATACTCGAACAAAAGGTGTTGGGGAACCTGCTGTCTCGGTCATAGATGATGGTCTGTGGTATCCCAAAGTGGAACCAAACTCRTTCGAAGAAGATCTTGGCAGTATCTACCTCTGTGAAATTCTTCTTATAGGCTGTGAGAATGGCCATCTTTGAAAACCAATCAACGACCACAAACACACAGTCATTTCCATGCTTGGTGGATGAGAAACCAGACATGTAATCCGTGGAGATGGATTCCCACGACTTTTCAAGAATAGGAAGAGGGGTGTATAAGCCTTTCTTCTTGATYGATGGCTTGGAAATGGCATAGGCAATGCAATATGTGATATACTTGCTGATGTCCTGTCAAAGTTTCGGCCAATGAAAGTGTTTCTGAAGAACGAATACAGTTTTCTCTACGCCAAAATGTCTTGCCACCCGACTATAGTGGGTTTTCCAAATCATCTTTTCACACTCTCTTGTAACAACATATATATGGCCCATGTCGCATAGGAGTCAGTACTGAATATGAAAATAAGTGACATTGGCACTTGTACTGAAGAGCTGATATGTGGTGGTGAAGTACAGATCTTGCTGGTAAATTTGGGGCCACTCCAATGTTTCATGTCCACAGGAATGGAGCACAGTGGTGAGTGCAGCCACAGGAGGCCAACTGATCCAATCAAGGACACAATTGGAGATACATGTCTTATATTTGATGTTGAGATGGAACTGTTGGAGGTAGGTGGACCACTTCTGATGGAGGTCATTCTGCAATTTCCCCTGTGTCTGTATGAACCGCAGAGGCTTGTGGTCAGTGTGTATGATCGTATCTTTCCCCAGAATGTAATGTTTCAATTGACGATAGGCTTGTACCATGGAACACATTTCCTTGTCATAGGTGGGGTATTTTTGAATAGTATTGAAGAGTGTCTCACTATGGTATGTCACCGGATACCCATACTGAGTGAGAACTGCACCCACAACATAGTCAGATGAATCAGTCTCAATCTCGAATGGTTGTTGTAGATCGAGAAAGGAGAGTAATGAAGCTGAGCATTAACGATGTTTTAGATCATTGAATGCTCATTGATTCTCCTTCCCCCACACGAACTTGGCCCTACCTCCACCCTTGGTCACTTGGCTGAGGGCCCATGCAATATGGGAGAATTCCAGCATGAACCATCAGTAGAAATTGGCTAGTCCCAAGAAGCTCTGAAGCTCGGTGAGTGTGTTCGGGGCTAGACAGCCATAGATGACTTGGATCTTAGTTGGATCAATATGCAGCCCATGCTCATCAACAATGTAGCCCATCTATTGTACCATGTTCATGCCAAAAGAGCATTTTTCCAAGTTGGCATAAAGCTTGTGTTGCCGTAGAGTGCTCAAAACCTATTGAATATGTCGCATGTGCTCCTCCCATGTTCTGCTAAAGATGAGGATTTCATCCAAATATACTACAACAAAGGAGTTGGTGAAGGGTATCAATACATTGTCCATTAACCACATGAAAGTGGTTGGTGCATTTGTTAAGCCAAAGGGCATGAATAGCCATTCATAGAGACCTTCTTTAGAATTTAAGTCTATCTTCTGGACATCAAGTGGTTCGATGGGAACCTAGTGGTAGCCTGACTTCAGGTCAATATTGCTGAAGAAATTTACGCCCTTGAGTTGGTCAATAAGGTCATCAATCCTGGGAATGGGGTAGTGGTCCCTGGCTGTGATTTTGTTTAAGGCTCTATAATCAATGCAGAGTCGCCAAGTCCCGTCCCTCTTCTGCACCCATACAATTGGGCTTCTGCAAGGGGAGGATATGGGTTTGATGTGCCCCTTTTGAAGAATCTCTTGGATCTGACGCCTGATTTTGTCATTCTCCATCAACGAGCACTGATAGAATGGTCCATTAGGTAGAGGTGCGTTGGGGGTCATATCTATTGGATGCTTGACTTGGCAGTGTGTCGGTACCCCTGTAGGTGAGGCGAAGATGTCTTTGTATTCTTCCATGATCCCGTCCACTTGCTTCTGCTGCAAAGAGAGACGTTGTGTAGAGGCCACAAATGTGGCGATGACCTTCTTCTTACTGTGAGAATGGATCACAAAGAAGATGAACTTCTTGGTCAGTGAAATTACCTTATTGCATTGCTTAGCACAGATTAAAGAAATAGAAGTAGGTGGTACCACCTCTAGGATCCTGTACAATTGTCTACTCAAAGTAATAATAACATTGTGGGGTCTAGAATCATACACATCATGAAACTTGCACAAATATGGTTGTCCTAAAAGAACATCAAAAACTTCAAGGGAAGAAATATCACACATTACCTCATCTTTGAAATGCTTGATGTCGTAGGGAAGAAAACATTGTTCGCTAACACAGAGATCTCTTCCTTGATGAAGCCAGCCAATGGTGTAAGACTGTGGGTGAGGTGTCATTGGTAGGTTCAGCCGCTCGATGACCTTTGCTGAAATCAGGTTCTTCTGACTACCATTGTCGTTAATGAAATGAATCAGATCCCCCTTGACCCATATATGCGAGTGAAAGAGGCGTTCCCCTTCCTATGGTTCTTCTAGTTCACTTAGTCAGAATTTGGTGGTAGCGAATGTGGCACTAGGTTCAACATCGATAATCCACTTCCCTCCTTCAAGATTTGACTCAGAATCAGAATTGAACTCTGACTTGGAAGCCTTCAGCTCAGCCATGATGGACTTCTTGGAGCGGCATTCGTCGATATTGTGCCAAGGACTTTTATGGTACTCACACCATTTTACCGTGTCCTTCTTCATCTTCTCGTTTCCGTTCTTGTGTTGCAGCTTGGATGGATTGTCTTGAGGGCGACCATATCGAATTGGTCCTTTTCTATGTGGTTTGGAGTTGTCTTTTCCCTGCTTCAGCTGTGAGGGGTTTGCATATCCAAACTCTCGTCATTTCTTCTTAAATTTCTTCTCAATCTTGACAATGTATCTATAAGTCATGCCCAATGAGGCGATGTCCAGGAACTCTATTTTTTTTAATGTATCTATGCAAACAACCGTGGTATTTGAGCACCATATGATGCTTACAATCTTTGATACTCAATTTGGTGCGTAGGGTATGGAAAATATTGGTGAATTCTGGTACTGTCTGGTCCCTTTCTTGATGTAGGGTGGTCCATATGGTGTACTGGTCCTTGTAGCTTCCAACAAGGTAGTACTGTTCTTTAATGGTGTCCTGGAAGGAATCCCATGTAGGGGCCACCACAAAAATTGCATATTCCTCCACGGACCTTTGCTTATAGTAAGTATCCCACTAGTCTTTAACATGGGGAACAACCTTGAGGAGTGAAAATGTGATCTTTTCCCTATCGAAAAAATTGTGGACCAAAAAATATCCTTCGAGCAGATTCAACCATTTATCTACAACATCCGCATCTATAAGTCCTTCGAATAATGAAATATCAAAATTTACCTGTACCTTGAAGGGGGTTGCATGGCCGCTTGATGAAGATGCTTCTGCTGTGGGAAATCGTCGAAGGATTTGCATGAAGTTGTCCATCATTTCGTTCCTTTGTCACGCGAGGGATTCCTGGACCAAAATTTTAATAGGATCTCCTTCTCCATCATATTTCTTTTCATCTCCCATGGGTTGCTGTCGGGCTCGGCGTGACCAACTTGGTAATGGCTCAATTGGATCGAGTCCCAACTTCTTGTACCCAAACCTTGTCGGGGACATGCATGAATAAAAATAAATGAAGAGAAGACCGCTCTGATACCACTGATCCATATTTAAGAGAGGAACGAAATGATTAAAATAATTAATACAATAATCATGGAGATAGGAACAATAACACAAATATCTAGTGAACCATATCTTCTATTAAATAATGAAATAGGATGAAACTGTAAAATTGTAGAACTGAAACTTGTTCGAATGGTGGTATCTATCTTTGAGAAGAGATGTGTCTGCTACATGCATCCGTTTGAGCATAATGGATTACAGTGAGGCTCTAGAGGCCCATTTCCTATTACTCATGAATTCCAAAACCCTAGACATCCTATAACCTAACCCTAGAAGGTGAAACGCCAAAAGTCATGTGGACCTTGTGGGTAAGTTGGTGTAATTTGGTACCTCAACTTCCTAGGGTTGTAACTTTTTCATACGACATCCATTTTAGGCATGTGATAGCCCATTGGAAATGTGTTTCATAGAAATATATATTATGTCATCAAACTTTGACTCCTTCTATATTCTGACTCTAACGAGTCCAGAAAACAATGTTTAGGTCCCCAAAACATCCCTGAAAGTACAAGAAGATGTGTTGACATGAAAACATACAAAATAATCCAGTTGTATTAGGCAAGAGACCACCCATATCCACCTGGAGAATGTGTGAGGATTTAGACAACCCCATAAGTGTATAACTCACAATTATAAAGTACTACAAAAAGGTGTCCTGAATCAAAAACAAACATGAGGAGCTAGTTGGAATAGTTGGGTGGCCACCAATATCCACATGGATCAATCCTCCACCCTTAGGAATAAATGGTKTCCATTGTAATGAGTTCACCCATCAGGTGAGGAAACTTCTGTTGTATTTGGCCCTRGGTGAGCCACTTGCCTTAGTGTARGAGTTTCCCTGCCTTGACAACCCGATAAAGTTGGATCTTCCACTGGCGAGTGCGCTTGACCTGTGTGTCCACTATCTGATTGGTGGAGGCTTGTTCCATGTATTCAAGGTTGAGCTATGTTTGTGTCAGTTGTTCGACRATCCYAGAGGTGTCTAATAACAGTGGAAAATATGGCCRAAGGAGGTCCACATTGAATACTGGATGTAGACCAAGGAAGGGTGGAGTGTTGAGGTCAAAATAATTGCTACCCACAACCTTGGTGATAGTGTAAGGCCCATAATGAAGACAACGAAGCTTCCGATGGGGTCYGGTGAGATTCTCCTTCTACAAATATAACTAGACTTTGTTTCCAACCTGAAACTGGTGTGGTACCTTWTGTTGATCATGGCGCTGCTTGTACTTAGCATTGGATTTTTGCAAAATATCCTGGACTTGTTGGCGGATGTGTTGAATTCTCTCAATGAATCTGGTGGCTTTGTYGATCGCAGACTGATCATGGGAAGAGTTTGTTTGTTTGGTGGAAAGAGGAAGTGAAACATCAATGGGTCCCAAGGGTTGGAATCCCAGAACCACCTAAAATGGGATATGTACGGTGGAACTATGGAGAGACCTGTTGTAACTGTGTTGGACATATGGGAAACTCTCATCCCATATAGGAGGATGCTTATAATTGTACATGCGTAGGATGTGCACAATCCTTTGATTGACGACCTTGGGTTGGTCATCGATTTGGGGGTGGAAAGTAGTGGATTTTGTGAGCTTGGTGTCCAACAGAGACTAGAGACTTGACCAAAAGGTGTTGAGGAACCTACTGTCTCTGTCAGAGATGATGGTCTATGGTATCCCAAAGTGAACCCAATCTCATTCGAAGAAGAGCTTAGCAGTATCTGCCACTATGACATTCTTCTTATAGAATGTGAGGATGGACATCTTCGAAAACTGATAAACGACCACAAATATGCAGTCATTTTCATTCTTGGTGGACGACAAACCAGACATATAATCCACGGAGATGGATTCCTACGAGTTCTCAAGAATAGAAAGAGGGGTGTATAAGCCTTTCTTCTTGATGGTTGGCTTGGCAATGGCACAGGCAGTGCAATATCTGATATACTTGTTGACTTCCTGTCTAAGTTTTGGCCAATGAAAGTGTTTCTGAAGAACGACCACAATTTTCTCTACGCATAAATGTCCCACCACCCGACTATAGTGGGCTTCCCAAATCATCTTTGCACACTCACTTGTCGGAACACATAGATG
>JASDQU010586457.1:14413-43452 GCA_032191745.1 Picea mariana | reverse complement strand
GAATTTGAATTATTTGCATCACCTCCATCTTGTCTTGAGGAACTTTTGGTTCATGTCTTTCCCACCTCATCATAATGAACACTTTCATGTGTTTTTATGAGCCATTTTGGTGGACCTTTCTGAGATGGTCCAGGTTGCTCAATTGATTGAGATGGCGTTGAATTCTCATCAAGTCTCAACTTTTCAATCCTCTTAATTACATCATCCAAGTGAACTTCAAGTTCTGATGAAGTGGCTGGAACTTCTTCATGAGCGAGAGATGGTGCTTCAAAAGGAGATTCTAGAGATTGATCCAAGATAGGGATCCCCCCTTCAATATGTGGAATCTCATCATCAAATTCATGATATGTCTTTACACAAGTGAATCTGTCAAGATGATCAAGCTACCTCTCAATAATTTTGTCATTCCTAGAGGATTCAAGAAATATTACATCTCTAGAAAGAATGAATTTCTTGTTTGTTTCATCGCAAAGATGATATACCTTTGTGGTATTTGACTACCCCAAGAAGATGCACTTCTGACTCCTTGCATCATGCTTGCTTATTTTCTCCTTAGGAATCAAGACATAGTAGGTGGAACCAAAGAATCTGASATGCCTCATYGATGAAATGTGGCCATACCACATTTCATATAGAGTCTTGTTTTCAAGACCATAATATGGACACATGTTTTTCACATAATCTACACATAGAATAGCATCAGYCCAAAACATCAATTTTACAATCTTGAAAAACATCATGGAACAAACCATATYTAGGAGTGTCTTGTTCATTCTTTCAAATACACCATTTTATTGAGGATTGTATGAAACTATGGTTTGATGCTTGATCCCRTGTTGGAAAAGGTATCTTTCAAATTCATTAKATGTATATTCTCTTCCATTACCAGTGCGAAGAGAGTCAATATGAGATCGAGCTTCATTTTGTACCCATGCATGAAAAAAATTAAAAGTTTCAAAATCTTGTGATTTATCTTTCAACAATTACACCCAACACATCCTTGTGTAATATTCAATAAAAGTTATGATATATTTATTGTCATTTGCAGAAGGAACATGCATAGGGCCACGCAAATCAGAATGTATTATTTCAACATTTCTACATGTTTTGGAAGTAGAATAATGAAATGGTTGTTTTCTATGCTTTCCAAGGATACAAGCATCACATTGCTTCAAGTTCCTAGGAATAATAGGCAAACAAAAAACACCATTCTTTCTCAACAAATAGACACTATCATAATTAATATAAACAAATCTAGCATACCACAAAAGACTAGATGGCATTGTACCTTCACCGTGATGAGAGAGATATGCACCATTTTGTGCATGAGCAGATGTCCCTTTCAGTGTCAACAATATTCCTTCTTCCACCACATTCATGACAATCAAGTTCTCGAAGGCCTTCCTTATTTTGAATTTTCCTCCAAAGATATGAATAGAGTGACCTTGTTATCAGATGTGCACAAAAGAAAACAAGTTCCTTTGTAGCTCAAGAAGATAGAGAACATTATGCAGAAGAAAATACCGAAGTCCAAGCAAATTAAGCATGATGCTTCCAAATCCTGAATGTTTGATACTTGACAAGGCCATGTATGGGAAAAAATTGTAACTCCGCACTTGATTTTTCCACAAAATAAACTATGCCATCAACATTGTCATTGAAATGTTCAAAAAAATCTCTTCGAAAGGTCATGTGGTAGGTGGCACCTGTGTCAAGAACCCATGCATCTCTCCAAGAATAAATTGAAGTATTAATGAAATATTCAGTTACTCCTATATTGCAACTTTTTTATTCTTTCAGTTTTGTTTGATCGTCTACCATGGGACTTTTCAATCATTTGCTTCAAGTGACCCATTCTTCTTGCAATGGGTACAATGAATATTGGATATCTCACCTTGGTTGTGTCTACCCCTTCTACCTATGAAAGTATTTCTTCCACATCCTTTTTTTTTGTCTTCTCCTCTAGAAGAATCATGCGGTTGACTCTTCCCTTTTTGAGCAAGGCACATAGTCTCACCGGTGGAATGGGATGAATTGTTTCCAAAGACTTTCTCACTCTTTGCAACTTTCTCCACCAACTTGTCAAATGTGATGGACTTCATTTGACCACTGGCTTGCACATATTCATGGTAGTGAGAATATGTAGGGTAGAGGGACTTAATGAAGACTATGGGAGGAATGGCTATGTTCACACCAATGACATCAATGTCATGTATTATGAATTTGATCTCAGAAGATAAATCCATAGGGTCATCATTCTTTAACTTTAGTTTGAAGAGCTTCACCAGTAGTTGAATTAGTTCTTGTTTTGAGTGAGTGTCATACAAGTTGTTCAATCTATTCAAAACACTATAGGATTCATTAATGGAAACAATATGACGACTCACCTCTTTACTTACTATCGCAGAAATCATGACATATGCTTTATGGTATTTGTCCTTCCATATAGAACATTCCTTTTATGATGAGGAATGGTTGGTCTGGTACTCTTTAGTTGTGCTTCTAACGATTGTGTTTTTTATTGGTATTCTTCTTGACTTGTAGGCGTTGCTTCACAAATTCCTTTCCACAAGTCGTTAATTATCAATGTGATTTAAATATTTATGTACCATTCTTGGTAATTCTCTTTACCAGTCAGCATCATGCCAATGATGGAGATGAGAGAATGCATCTTCAAACTCTAGCTACTCAAAGATGTCTTGCATTCAAGTGCTTGTGGGCTTGGAGAAAAATATATTGTCTTGTCGATTAAACGACATGTATATGTTGCAGTGGTTGGCTGCATAAGAGAGAAAAGGTGCATGATACCATACCGAATAAAATGTTTCCAAACAAATCAAACTACTTTCTAGTTACTGCAATAATTATTATGTTAGGGCTTTGATATTACAAATATGGTGCATTGTACTACACCATTGCAACACATATTACAAGGATGTTTATTACTGGCACATTGTCAAATTTCATCCACCAAATCATGTCACCATGGACTCATGATGATGATGTGAATGAACATAATTATGGATCAGATCAAACCAATGGAGGTATATGACCATAATCTAATTTGTAACACTCAAACAAAGGAATTATCCTGGCTAGGGTTGGATGCAAATCCAACCGCAATCTACAAGGGCATAAAATACTATTCCATAGAATATCACAACAATATGCAACGAATTATTTCGTAGTAGAGGTCACTTGTAACACACATCTAATATCACTTCCAAAAATGACACATCCCACCCCAATATTAACACATTCACCTACAATAACTAAGAATGAGCAACTCCAAGTAGAGTAGAAGTTGTAAGTGAAAGATTGTGAGTTCGTTCCTCACCGTGAGAATAGGGTTTATGTAGAGAGAGGTGAGTAGGGAAACCCTAAAATATTGAATATGAATGGAAGCTAGCAAGTGATGAGGGAGAGTCGATAGGATCAAACGTGCAAACCCTAGGGGGAAACTATAAAAGAAAACTTCGAATTTTTTTTTCCAAGGATAAATATCAGAGAGAAAAATCAAGAAGATGTGTATAGAGAATATGAAACAAAATGGAATAACATTGAGAATATATATGAGGGTGAATACGTTTTCTTCATTTTCTAACTTCTAATCAAGTGATTATGGGTTTGTGTCCCACCAGACATGCCAAATGTTACCAGGAAGAGAGAAGAAATATAGACTTGAAGATGGAGAATAAACCATAGGAATAGACGGGAAGGTAGAGGGATAGGCAAGGTGTTTTCTATACCCAAAGAGAAAGGAAATGAAAAAATGAACTATCCATAGAGTTAACCTGCACTCTGATACCACTGACATGCCAGGTATGGGAAAAATTCGTAACTCCACACTTGATTATTTCATTAACATGAAGCTCAATAAATATACAAATGGAAGATTGTTGGTCTTCCCCTTCCGAGTGACTATTTCTATCACCTATGACTCTTCATATTTCTCCTAAGTGATATTTACAATAATTTTTACATAAGAAACACAATCCCAAGGATTACGTGTCCAACATGATGAAATATATGTAATTAACTTTTTGAATATGAGATCAAATTGCAAGCATGCAGTATTCTAGTATATTTGATATCACATTGCCTCACCTAATCTCAATGATGATAGAACACAATGGATAGAGGGTATTTTGGGGATATTATAAGGGGTTGAAATCGCCTTTTTGGTTATGGGCTAAGGCTTAACATTGCTTCTAAATTGTTAAGAGATCGTCTTACTCATATGTAAGGAAACAAGTTAAGGACCAAAGATATAAAAACATGTAGAAAAAGTGGTATGCCTAGTTTTCTTTGAATAAAAATGATGAGCTAACACATAGCAACCAATAACAACTAGCCTAAATATCTATTAACAATTAAATTATAATAAGTTTCACTCCCTTCAAAAGAAAAAAAAAATAGTTGTGATTAATGAAAAAATGATTTGAAATTGTACAAAATGATGATGATTAACGTCCACTGAGATCAATTGGTCTATCGAACCTTACGAAGGTAAGAGATTACCTTAATTTTTTTAAAATTGTATTTCTATGCTCAAAAAACATTGAGAGAAGCATTCCAATATCACCATAATTTTCATGACTTCCGAGGTTAGGAAGGTTGGTAATGTGGAAAATATTTTTATATTGGGATCTAATATGGGTATAGGAAGGGCAATCCAAGAGGAAGTGTTTTTCATCTTCTACTCACTTAATGTCACAAAGGTGACAAATTCTCTCATCCCAAGGTGTTTTGGGAGTTGTCCAATGCCCAGTTTCACTATGTGGCTCATAAGAGTTTTTTATTTTAGCAATGTTGATTTTCTTCTTTGCACTTCTCAAAATTGAGAGGTACTTTTGATCTTCTAAATTAGGGTTAACCATCTCCTTGTAGTATCTTAATTTCCTTTTATCCACTAATTATTTATCAGACCACATATTCTCCTTAAATTTAGAAGTAATAATATTTGTAATATTATCGATATTCTGCATTATGGCTTTTTCTTATATTCCCCAATGAATTAACCAAGATTTGGCATCTTTATGCCATCTTTGCTTGAGCCGCTAGTGGTTTTGGCTAGAGTTTGAAGCAATTTTGGGGAGCCTCTTGTCATCCATGTTGTTTATTTTGTTCTTGTACATTAGGTATCTAATCATAGCAATGCTCTCAATGGGTGGAATGATTTCTTCTATAGGAGGATAAGATAGGGTGTATTGCTCTTAATTTTGAGATTATAAGTTATAAAATTCTTTTCGATTTGTTCTATCTTTCTCCAAGGAATATATAGATATACTAGAACCCCAAAATTCACATCCATATAAGATAACTGGAGTGATGAAAGTGTGAAAGAAGAGTTTTTTTTATAAAAAATCCAAAGGTCTGCTAATTTAGAATTTTTTTTGAGCTCATAATAAGCTTTCCACGCTCCATTTATCATTTTTTCAACACTATAGTTCCAATTGAGCTTGTGGTGGATATCGATTCCAAGATAATTTTATGAAGGCACTTCCTCCAAGCTATTGTTGTCATAAACAAAAGTATAGTAGGCGATACTTTTGGATTTAATTATCATAACCTTTGTTTTGTCATTTTTCATAGTCATGCCCATGCTAGAGAAGAAGTCCTTGAGGGTTATTAGTTGCTTACCTAGGTCATAAGGAATCTTCACCATAATAACAATATCATTAGCATAAAGAAGGAGGATGATGACTATACTAGCAAGATTCGAGCCAACACAGCCTGCATCCTCCAAAAAATCTTCTAACTTATCAATATAGATGCCGAAAATGGTAGGGGATATGGAACAACCTTTCTTGACTCCTATATTACAGTTAATTTCTTCTGACCAGCCCTAAGTGTTCCTAAACTTGGCAATAACTTTCTCATATAGCCTTACTGCAACAACTCTTAACTTGAAAGAGACTTTAAGCTCTTCTAACCTATTCCATAGGTTATTCATGGGCACAGTGTCAAAAGCTTTTCTAAAATCAACGAAACAACAAAAGAGATCAGTTTTATCATTACAACACTCATCTGCAATGATCCTAAATGTAACAAGGTGGTCGATAGTGGAATGGTATCCTCTAAACCCAGCCTGGCCTTTAGCTTTTTTTCCATGGCTTTCTAGCCATGTGTCGATCTTCTTTTCAAAATACTTCCATATAGCGTAGCTAAAATAGGGCTAATCATAACGGTCCTATAATTAGAGGGATTTCTTTTATCCCCACTTTTAAAAATAGGTACAATGAGGTTGAGTCCAAGGTTTTGGGAAGCCTCGGTAGATAGCTAAATTGAAGAGCTTATGTATGTGAGGGATGAGGATAGATCCTCCAATATTTAATGTGTCAATTTGGTAACCTTCAATGTCCTTAGCTTTTCCTTTTGAGAGCTGCTTAACCCCAAACTTAGTGTCTTTTATGGAAAACACTTCATCCTTTGTAGAGTTCTTTGGAATGTTTTCCATGGCATTAGGGGATTCATACATATTTTTAGGGTAGAAATTCTAGTCGTTCAAGGGAATATTATTATTTTCTTTAGTTTTATGAGTTAGAATTTGCCTCCAAAATTTCTTAGGATCTATCTTAAATAGGTGCAAAAAACTATCTTTCTTTTTATTTATATGGTTTTTTTTTTTTTTTTTGTTTAATTAAAGTTTTGTATCTATTTATCTTATTAGATTTTAAAGATGCATTGGAAGCATCCCTAATGGATTTTCTAGCAATTTTACATTCAGTATCATACCAAGGGTTAGTTGTACTATTTTTCTTTTACATAGCACCTCAAAAGAGAAATTGTTAATTGAAGTAGAGAAAGTTGTTGTAAATTTTGATAGTCAACTTCAAAATTGTTCTAATACGATATGAGTTTTAAAGAATTTCTTAATTCTTTTAAGAAGAGATCAACTTTTTGTTTGTCAAAAATTAAGTGCCTTTGGTTGTTAGAGTGCTCCTCTATAGAGATTTTGTGTACTGAAAAGTTAAGAGTTAAGGTTAAAGGTCTACGATCAAAGTTAGGTTCGTGGTCATATAAAAGATCAAAGTTTACTATTTGGTTGTATATGAAGATATATAATATTACATAATCAACAACACTACTACCTAGCCCATGGATACAAGTCATCTTGTTAGAATTTGGCTACTGAATCTTTAGACCATTGCAAATTATTAAATCTTGAGAGCTACAGAGCTTGATTAACTTAGTACCAAACAAATTCTTGATCAGATCTTTAGAGTTTCTTTTGTAACGGTTAGCTAAGACAAGGTCCTTGTCTAACCAAAGACGATTAGGGTTGGAGCCATTACTTAAAATAATAGCTTGATTGATTGTAGTTCTAGCATTAAAGTATCCTAAGAAGAGGACACTGCCTTCATTTTTTATAATGTAGATATCTTGATGTAAGCTTTTGTAGAGACAATTCTTATCTAAATTATTTTTTTACAAAAAATAGAATTAATAGGCGTGAAACAATATATTGTTATATAAATCTTCTTAGTGTTAATATAATATATCTCCATTCATATATATTGATTGAAAAAATCTTTCTTATGAAAGTAGACGTGAGGAGAAATGTTTATTTTTATATAACATGTTATTCCTCCAATCCCTCTACAAAAGGACTTCTTATTCCACATAAACCTTCTATATAAACCACAAAACAAATCCTTCAATATTAACCACAAAATGCATATACTACTTATATATATTAATGTGAATTTTGAGGGATCCTAATTCTTAATATGCGTCAACATCATGTGCTTCAACATCCTCTAATAATGACGATGACAATTCTAACACCACCACGTGTCGATGGTTTAACACTAACTTTGTTCAACGTTGGTGAAAATTATATCTACAATATTTGTCTAAAAGACACGTGGTTTAACACTAACTTTGTTCAACGTTGGTGAAGATTATATCTACAATATTGGTCTAAAAGTTAAAAATGGTTATTCTCAATAATAGGAAAGAAAATTAGTATTTTTTATTTGAAATGTTTGTTAAAAATAATTAAAAAAAAGGTTATTAATTTTGATTTAAAATTTTGTTAGAGTTATTTTGAATTAATGAAATTATAAATATTTATCATTAATATTATAAAATCACATAACTGTTTATCATTAATATTATAAAATCAAATTATATTATAAATATTTAAGAGTATTAATTTTAACATTAAAAATAATGATTTTAGATGCAAATTTACAATTTTAATAAATTTCTTAACAAAATTTTAATAATAATAAAAAAAAAACTCAAAATTATAAAACATTCAACTTCTTTTTTAAATAAATAATTATAAAATATTATATAAAAAATTAATAATTTAAAATTCATTATATGTATTACTAGGGGTTGTTTAATTCTAAATTTTGGTATTTTTAGTCCGGTAATATAGATCTGTAAGAAATTACAATTTTTTGTTGTTTAAATTGTATTTTTGAATATAGAAATAGATTTAGCTTGATGAAACATCCTTAGATCCAACAATTTTTAGCCAAATTTCAAGCAAAATTAAACAGAAAATATCACACACAAAAAAAGAAAACATAAAATAATTAGACTATGAATTTATGACTTATGACTGGTAACTCTATATCAAATAAAAAAATATAATAAAAATCCCTTAATATTCTACTAAACCATAACTAAATAGTACTTATAACAAGGTTGTGTGACAGCGTAGTCCCTGCCAACGAGGTTAGAAAGCAAATATTGGAAAATGGGGTCGAATTGTAAATGACGAAAATGTTGTGTGTAACATGTATATCACGGAACATGGGGAAAAAGTAAATGACACTTGGCATGTAGAGCACCATTTATTTTTTGAAAGTATATAACGAACTACAAATTTGTTCACAGTGGAAGAAAAAATTAGGAAATTTAAATGCATTTGCCATATGGACTGGTGAAAGATAAAAATCTATGAAGACATAAATTTAAAAGGAGATACGAAAACAGTTTTATTTGAAATATGTAAAAAAATAAAAGTTTGTCACATACTACTGGAAATTTTCAAATGTATATGACGGAAATGTTGTATGCAACATGTATATCACGGAACATGGGGCATAAGTAAATGACTCTTGGCATATAAAAATTGAAATGCATTTGTCAACATGTGGCATAAGTAAATGACAGTTGGCATGTAGAGCACCAGTTATTTAGAAACATATAAAAAAATAAAAGTCAGTTACATATAAAAATTTAAATGCATTTGTCATACAGACTGGTGAAAGATAAAAATGTATGAAGACATAAATTTAAAAGGATATAAGAAAACAGTTTTATTTGAAGTATGTCAAAAAATAAAACTTTGTTACATACTACTGGAAATTTTGAAATATACAAAAAAATAAAGTATGTTACATATTAATGGGAATTTCAATGCGTTTGTCATGTAGACTAGGATTGGGGCTCCCACAGACCATTAGAGAAATATGTACAAGAAACAAGACTGTAGAAAGAAGATAGAGTGCAATACTTGCAAAAAAAATAAATTGAAAGGTATAAGTGTTTGCCTACACATCTCTATTTAAGAAAGTGGAACAATTGGGTTGCTAAACAAAGCAGGATGCGATCAGTAGACTTACAGTGAGGGTACATATGAGTCCTTTGGCTATTTGCTTGCAGCTGTCGTTTCATTGATGTCGTCGACGACTGTGGTTTCAATGATGTCATTGACGGCTGCTGGAATCCTGGCAACTGCATGTTTCCTTTCGTCGGCGGCCTGCTTCAATTTCCTTTAGAGCCATTCTTGAATGTAGCTTCCCATTGGGGCAACGTTGATCTCATTTCCAATTTTTATGTTGAAAAGATCGTTTTCTAATTTCCGGAAGTCGATAGAAAGATTACACAGAGCCTGATGAATTTCCTCATTCTGTATTGAATATTTGACTAGCTAGTCGTCGACGTGAGCTTGATCAAAGTGAAGGATGTTGTAAAACTTTTCCAGAGACAAGGCCTCAAACATATCAACCTGTTTATCAAACTCTTGCATGGTTAAGGGCAAGGAGTTTGTGATTAAGTCGGGGTCTTGGAAGTCGTTGGTTTTTTCGGCTAAATCTATTCTTGATAGCCTTGTGAATAATTTATCTTTCTTCAATATGGCTTGTTCACATGACTAAACAATGAGATGCAGGTTCTTCACTTTTTCTTTCCAACATGCATTCAATTGACTGATCCGGTTTTTGGATGGAAGATCTCGTTCTCTTCTTTTTGTTTCTGTCATATTGTTGACAATGGTGCCAAAAGGAAGGATAGTTTTTAAAAAGAAATTTTCTTCATATTTTAACTCCACCTGCAAATGTTTGAGCAAACTATGTGCATTGGTTCCAAGAGAAGTGATGGTTTGTGATGTTTTCCACGCCTCAATAACCAGTTCCAGTCTTTCTTGATATTATTCTCCACATATCCTCTATAGGATGCCAGTAGGGTGGAGGATGTTTTTACGTTGACTGCAAGGGTGTCAGGCATGGCTATTGCCAAATGATTGACAAGCAATGGCATAGGAATGAAAGCCTCTTCCAATCCCTTGAACCGTTCCTTCAGTCTGGCATTCTTGATCTTGATACCTCCAATGGAATCATGAAGTGCTTCTCCACTCACGGTGTGAAGTTGATAGATTTGGGTCGGCCACATGTTGGCAACAACAACCTCTGAACGAGATTTTCCTTTCTTATTTTTAACATTTTTTTTCTCAATTATCAATTTTTTGGACTGGCTATGACGAAGATGAATCCTAAAAATTTTTAACATGAAGGATTCATCTTCGTCAAAATTTTCGGTAATGGATATGTCCATTGGATGGCTATGTTGGATGGCGTTTCCAGACTAATCAAGGAAGTGAAGCATGCTATCTAGATCAGTGTCAAGTTCCATGTTCTCACTCTGAATTTTCGGCTCTTCCGCCTATCCCACATTTTTTTCTCTTGTTCTCTATCGGAAGCTTGTGAGAACTATCAATTTTACAGTGAGGAGGGTCATTATATCCTCCTCCGTTTGAAGAACTTTGAGTTTCTTTGTTGCTGTGGTGGGCCATTGGAGCAATGCTCCGAGATGTCGTACATTTTGGAGTGTTATTTGTCGATTGAACACTCTTGTCATCGGGGCCTTTCCCCTATTGCATGTACAATTTAGTGCAGCTTTGCACTGTGTCCACATCGTCGGCATAAGAGGCAGGAGCGTTGTCACCACTGTCTCTATTTTCAAGCAGGTGTTTTTTTTAAAAACAATCGTCGACGCCAAGTGTTTGTAAATGTTGTCGAAATATATTATAGGGGTCGAACCCTCTTATGATTTCAGCATATCTCAGGTTGGACATGCTAGAATGCATTGGGAATTCCTCAATTTTCTTGACGTTTTTCAATACGAACTCCCCTACTTTCCAAGGCAGAGGAATAAACTGTTTTTTTCTTCTTCTTTTGCAACAGATGCAACCAGTAATTGTATTTTCGTGCTACCTCTACAACAAACATTATGTCTGTAATGTGACATGGAAGGAGAGAAGGTATTTCCGTGGAGCCAAAAATTCTTATGACAGTGTAATTATCCAAATGTTCGAGTGTCCCCTTCCTGTCCAAAAAACTAGTTGTATGCGAGGAGCATCTTCTCCTAACAACAAAACTTTGAAAACAGACAGAAAGCCATTAAAAACTTCATAGAAACAGTGGGAAGCCTTGTGCTTCCACAAGGCTTGGTACCATAACATTACTAGGTGGAATTCGAAGTTGACATTCTTGGAGAGAAATAGTTGTTGAAACCGACAGGAATGTGCTATCGCAAAAACTAAATAGGACGACATATAAAATTTCTTTTCCCTTTTGAAGCTTGACAATTGGAAACAGATTTCATGGGAAATTAACTTGCCCCAATAAAAAATGGCTTGATCGTTGACTGTGAAATACAAAATATAAAGAGCCACTCGGGAAATAGTTGTTGTGGACTCATGTCCCGTTATTCTTGTAAACAACCAGACAATTTTGCAAAATGGTTTTCTAAATGAACTAACCTGCAAGCTTGTAATATCTTCAGGAACTAGAAGCGAGTTTTCCAATAAACGGGGCAAGAGGTCCAACTCATTATTATTATTTTCTAGGAATTGTTTTGAATCTTCTCCTTTGAACGTCAATGTTGGCTCCGATAATCTTAGCATCTGGCGGAATACTTGAGGTGAAAAAGAAACAAAAGAGTGGTCCCATAGTGGAATAATTCTTTTGTCTTAAATAAATTTATCGACGCACCAAGAGACCAGGTCCTTACAGTCAAAAACCTTAGGGACATAGCCTGCACGAGCAATCCCATAGGTCCAAATTACTTGGTTCTCTGTGGCAAAGGTTGAGTAATAAGAATATGCCCTGGACCACTCGAAGTTCTGGTCCTCGCGCCAGAAGATGTTCACTGTATCTCCACAGAACTATTTTTGAGCTGATGTCATAGGTTTATGAGAACGTTGGTTTGCTCCAGATGATGGTTGAAATGAATAGTTAGATCTGATAATGTAACTCTCCACTAAATCTTGGTTAAATGCTTATGAATGGGAAAGCTCCTCGAGCCTTTCGCTGATTAATGACAATCTGTATGGGTGGTGCATGATGAAATGCTAGCAGTAAAGCTTACTTATTGCATATTTAGAAATGCGAAGGTGGCAGGTATGATGAAGAGAAATTAAGGATTGGAGGTTTCGTGAACGTGCCAAGGCCATGACGTGCGAACAACATTTCATGATTTTGAAATCAACACTCAGAAGGGATAATATAACCCCATGCAAATCTTGGTTTAATGCGCATTAATAGGAGATCTCCTCAAGCCTTTCATCCATCAATGACAATCTATACGGTTCCTGCATGATGAGTTGTTACAATTAAATTTTAGTAATTGCATATTTAGAAACAAGATATGTATATATATATAAACTAATTTTTTTTCTTTTATTATAGACAAGTGCGAAGGTGACGGAGATGGGGAAGAGCAAGGAAAGAATGGAAAGGTTTGAAAAGAGGTCGGATGGGATTTAAAACAGGGTTACGGGGATACTTAGGAGAGGCGAGTGTTCCACAGTCAAATTTTATGTATCGGATTTTTTTACTGCAAAACGTGTAAAACGAAAGAGATCATGATGGGGCAGTTCAGAGACCGGTTTGTATATTTGCGGAATTCCGACAAAGTGGCTAAGTATGGAATAGGGAAACGGTCGGGTAAACTCGTTCTCGAAAGCGAGGATTGAAGTTTTTGTGAAGGGACTAACCCGATGACGCAGAAATGACATTCCATGATGTTTGAAATTAGCGCTTGCTAATTGCATGCCTACAAATAAGATCTTATATATAATTGCTAATTGCTAATTGCAAAGGGGCGCAGGCACAGGAAACAACGACTAGGAATTGAATATTTCTTCAACCCTCCAAACCAACGACCTGCCAAAGAAATTCGAAGAAATGGCGAAGAATGGAAAGCGGACAGACGGGCTTCAAAATGGGGTGACAATAGTTCCACAGAAGATGTGAGGACCCGACGGTTAAATTGTATTTCTCGAAAGTTTTCAGTGCAAAATGTATACCACGAAAGAGGTCATGATAGGTGGAGCATTATATGGAAGAGGGTATGATCTGAGTCCAGTTGTAAATTTGTATATCGCGGAAGTGACGGTACTCCTTGTAGGCCATGGAACAATAGAAGTCCAATCTAGAGCCCGCCTATTGGGAATTCACGGTCGAAGAAGTGTCTTCGTCTATCAATTTGTCTATCGCGGAACTCCAAGGCATTTTATTAGCCAGCTAGCCCACAAGTCCGACTGTCAATTTGTATAGTGCGGAACTGTGGGTGTTGTTTATAGGGCACGAAACTATAGAGGAAATGATTTTCCCTTTAATATAGCATCTGTGGCGCAAATGTGGTATGGCTCGTTTTAGCACTTTTCCATCTGTAAACAATGGCAATATTGAGCCCTATAGCCCTGGAGCCCATGTGTCAATTTGTATATCGTGAAGGTAATAATGTTGTTTGGAGGTCACATAAAAGTACAAGTGCAATCTTGATCCAGTCAGCACGCAAGTCCGCCTGTCAATTTGTATATGGCGGGACTTTGGGTGCTACTTGTAGGACATGGAACAATAGAGGGCCAATTTAAAGAAAGGGGAAGAGCTCGTTGGAAACGTGTGAATCCTCCAATCCACACAACAAATCATTTTCAGAAAAAAAATGATTAAGTAACCAGGAAGAGAAACTACAAGGAATAAAAGAGTGGGAAAATAGAAAGGCGAAGGGCAGTTTTTGTAAGCACGAATTGGTTTCAAAGAAGCCCCATTGTTGCAAAACCATTATTTTCTACTAATTGTCAGCAAATGCATTGTTGAAGATTATATTTTATTGTAACCTGTGCGTGTAATTATGTTCTTGATACATTCTTTCATGACGGTAACATATTAACTTAACTATTAAACTTCATTTTCTACTAATTGCCAGCAAATGCTTTGTTGAAGATTAGATTTTATTGGAGCCTATGGGTGTAACTGTGTTCTTGATACATTCTTCTATGACTATAACATATTAACTTAAGTATTAAACTTCTTGCATTATGGGTTGTTAGCATTAAAACTTAATAACTACATGCCTAGAAACAAGAATGATGATTTTGCTGCAAGATTGTACATTGGTATTGCTATGTTCTATCTGCATTACTAATAGAATTGAACGTTGGTTTCAAACTGTGTGTCATCCATTTTTTGTTTTCATAAAAGGATGGTGGATTGACATAGTACATTGTCATATAATTGTTACATGTTCCATCTTAGAAAAAATAACCCAAGTAAACACAATATCCAAGAACTGCGACAGCACTGAACCATGCTAATGAGAACAGGCGTTAAATCCAGAAAAGAAGCAGCAACGAAGACTCCAAGGAAAAAAAATTTAATAGTAAATCCATTTTAAAAAATAAGAAAAACCCGAGTATTATACATCTATACTTAGAAATTGGACCCAGTTCTTTGGGCCAAAACATTGAACGTATCTGCCACAAACATTTGCACGGGATCTGCAGTAAGCAACATCCTTGCAGTTTTCTCCTTGATGAATCATCCTATGGTGAAATTGATAGTTTTCAGAAGCTTCTCATGAGGAAGAAGACGAAAAACATTACAGGGAAAATGAAGTAGCCCTTAACTGAAACCGCCTTTGCATAGTCAAAAAAAAATCAGGGACACAGGTTGCATGTGTAATTTCAGAGGCTCAAATTAGTCCATTCTGGGTGGAAGGAGATGACTAGTAGAAAACTTCCTTGCAGCAATTCTCAAAGATGTTAATTGTATATCCAGAGAACAGGATAGTAGTCTCGCAAGTGAATAATTTTTTGGCTTGAAATATATCTCTAGGAGCATCAACATATCATTTCTTTACAGTGAAACTCTTCCACCCAAAATGAACTAATTTCGAACTCTAGAATTCCTACTTTCACGCTGCAAAGCGGCTATTGTGTTCAACATCGATTTCTTTTTTGAAACTCCTTTTGGTGTTGTCAGGATCATTATCACTGAGCCGGGAAGTTCTTCCCATTATGGTTGATTTCAATCAAGGCACAAGAGTGTGAAGAGTCTTTGCATTGCCATCATCCATTGTTGTATCATCGACCATTGGATCATCTTCTTCCATCTCAGAATCCATGACATCAACCTCTGCGGCAGCCATGAATGCAACTGGGTAGCTTCTCTGGGCAGGCAGGGTTGCCTTGGAATTCTTTGGCTTGAAAAATATCTCTCGGTGTACCAAGGGACCATCTCCTTTTTTTCTCTTGGGCAGAGGGAGATGAACAGTAAGAATATGCCTTGGAATAGTGGAACCTCTGGCCATTATGCCCGAATGTGTTTATTGTATCTGGATAGAACTGTTGCCACAAGCTAATGACAATTTCCATTTTCTCGAGACGATGTTTGAAATGAAAATTGGGGAGGGATAATCTAACCCTCCACAAATTATGGTTTAATGCGTATCAATGGAATATCTCCTTGAGCCTTTCGTTGATCAATGACAATCTCCAGGGTTCATGCGGAATGAGTTGTCACCATTATAGCTCACTAATTTCATAATTAGAAAAAAGTGCGAAGGTCGCGGTGACGGCGAAGAGAGATTAAGAATTAGAAATTTCTTAAAGGTGCCAATCGACCAGTGCACAAAAACAGATTGCATCATGTTTGAAATGAATACTTGGAAATGATAACATACTTCTGCGCAAATCTTAGTTTAATTCGTAATAATGACAAATCTTCTTTGGATTTTCGGACATTAATGATAATATTAACGGTCCCTGGAGAATGAACTACTAGCATTAAAGCTTAATTACTGCATATCTGGAAACAAGTACAAAGGTAGCAATGATGGCGAATTGCGACAAAGCATTGTAAATTTCATGCACCCGCCAACCCGCGAAACCGATTCCAAGAAATACCTAAGTATGGAAAGCGGTCGGGCGGGTTACAAAAGAAAAAGGGCAGAAGATATACCTAGGAGATGTGAAGGGTCGATGGTCATATTGCATCTCAGTGACAGATATCGGTCGTCAATTTCTATGTCGTGGAATTTCGGCTGCTGTTTGTGCATAGGGGAACAACGGAAATGCAATGGCGAGAGGGAAATTTGTATATTGCTGAACTTCAGGTTTTGTATATAAAAGCATGAGACATTGGGAAAAAGGAACAAGTAAACAGAAAGTGAAAGCATACGAGACTAAGGGGGGGTTTGTTTGCTAATTTGTAAATTGCGGAAGTCCGGGTGCTAGTTGCACGTGGTGGAACAATGGAAATGCAATCTTAAACCCACCTATGCAGGAACACACGATTCAAAAAGGGGAAGCATAGAGAAAAGAGAAACTATAAATTTTCCGAAAAACGAGTAATACACACTAAATATGTACTATAAAGTATGAAAATGAGATGTTATAGAGAAAGTACGGATCCCGCATTCCATACTTGGCTACTTTTTGGATCTCGGGTTCTTGGATTGGCGGGCTCTAAATTGGGCATCCATTGTTTCGTGATCTACAAATAGCATCCAGAATTCCGCAATATACAAATTGGCCAGTGGACCTGCGGGCTAGGTCGGTCAACATTGCACTCCTTTTGTTTCATGTCATACAAACAGTACTTGGAGTTTCTCGATATACAAATTGACACACAGACTCCAGGGTTGGTAGCCTTGAGAGTGCCATTGTTTACAAATTCTAATCCCTATTAAGTATTTAACATTATCTAAAATCATTATTTTGAATACTAAATTATTAATATTAAATATTGATATTGTACAATTTAATTAGACAACGAGGTTTGTACAATATGAAATGGGGAATCCGTCAGTCGGTCAGGCTGGTGATATAAAAGTAAGTGAAATCTGAATACATGAATCCGCCAACTTCCTTACCAATAAATTTTCCGAAAAAAACGAGTGATACATAAGATCTACTTTTAGAAAGTATGGACATGAGATTTTATAGAGCATGTACTGTTCCCTCATTCCATACTAAATCCAATCGTTGGATCGTGGGTTCTCAGGCTGACGGGCTCAAAACTGGGCCTCTATTGTTCTGTGACCTACAAATAGCACCCAAGAGTTCTGCGATATACAAATTGACAGGCAGACTTGCCGCATGGCTCACTCAACATTGCATTTCTATTGTTCCATGTGGTTCAAACAACACTCAGAGTTCCTCCATATACAAATTCACAGATGGACTCTAGGGATGGCGAGCTCAACCTTGTGATTGTTTACGGATGCTGATCCCTATCAACTATCTAACACTACCTAAAAATATTATTTTCAATACTAAAGTATTAATATTAAATATTCATATTGTACAATTTGATTACATAAAATTATAAAAGGATGTGAAATATCTTATTTCAAAGAAAAACCCGCATATTCAGAAACTTGCATTCCAAAAATTTTGTATAATATGAAACGGGCAATAGGTCAGTCGGGCTGCTGATATAAAAATGGGTGGAAATATGAACACGTGTATCTGTCAAGTTCTGCACCTAGAAAATTTCGCAAGAAACGAGTTATACATACCAAATATGCACTTTTATAAAGTATGGGCATGAGATTTTATAGAGCATGTACGCAACCCTCATTCCATACTAAGTCACTTTTTGAATCGCAGGTTCTCGGGCTGGAGGGCTCAAAATTGGTCCTCTGTTGTTCCGTGCCCTACAAATAGTACCCAGAGTTACGTGATATACAAATTGACAAGAGGACTTGCAGACTATTTGAATTTTAAGGGCCTCCTGTCGATGTATTAGCACAATTGGACTTGGGCCAGTTTATATTTGTTTCTTACAATATCAAACGGAGAAGCGGTTGGTCGGCCTGGTGATATAAAAGTAATTGAAATATAAAGTCGTGAATCCCCCAACTTCCACAGCTAGAAGTTTTCCGAAAAACAAGTAATACATACTAAGTATGTACTCTTATAAGGTATGGACATGATGTTTTTATAAATCTTGCACAGATCCCGCATTCCATACTTGGCCACTTTTTCGATCGCGGGTTCTCGGACTGGCGGGCTCAAAACGAGGCCTCTATTGGTCTGTATCCTACAAATAGCACCCAGAGTCCGACGATATACAAATTGACAGGCGAACTTGCAGAATGTCTCACTCAACATTGCAGTTCTATTGTTCTGTATCTTCTAAACAACATTCAGAGGAAACAAGCAATACATACTAAAGATATACTTCTAAAAACTATGGACATGAGATTTTAAAGAGCATGTACGGATCCCTCATTCCATACTTAGCCACTATTTGGATCGCAGGTTCTCGGCCTGGCGGGTTCAAAATTGGGCCTCTGTTGTTCTGTGGCCTACAAATAGAACCCACATTTCCGCGATATACAAATTGACAAGCGGACTTGTGAGCTATTTGAATTTTAAAGACCTCTTGTTGATGTCATAGCACATTTGGACTTGGACCAGTTTATATTCATTTATTACAATATCAAACGAGGAAGCGGTCGGTCGGGCTGGTGATATAAACGTAAGTGAAATCTGAAGTCGCGAATCCACCAACTTCCGCACGTAAAAGTTTTCCGAAAAACGAGTAATACATACTAAGTATGCTCTTATAAAGTATGGACATGAAATTTTTATAGATCATGTACGGATCCCGCATTCCATACTTGGCCACTTTTTGGATCGCAGGTTCTCAGGCTGGGGGGCTGAAAATTGGGCCTCTATTGTTCCGCGCCCTACAAATAGCACCCACAATTCCACGATATAAAAATTGACAAGTGGACCTGCGGTCTAGTTGGCTCAACATTGCACTTCTATTGTTCCGTGTCCTCCAAACAACACTCAGAGTTCCGCGATATAAAAATTTACAGATGGACTCCAGGGTTAGCGGGTTCAAGATTGCCATTGTTCATGGATGGTAATCCCTATCAACTATCTAACATGATCAAAAAACATTATTTTCAACACTAAATTATTAATATTAAATATTGATATTGAAGAATTTAATTAGACAAGAAAGTTTGCAAACTTTGGTCGGGCTAGTGATATAAATATAAGTGGAAATCTGAACACATGCATCCCTCAACTTCTACACCTAGAAATTTTTCGACAAACGAGCAATACATAGTAAACATGTATTTTATATGGACATGAGATTTTATAGAGCATGCACGGATCCTTCATTCCATACTTAGGCACTTTTTGGATCGCGGGTTCTCGGCCTAGCAAGCTCAAAATTGAGCCTCTATTGTTCCATGTCCTACAAATAGCACCTAGACTTCCACAATATACAAATTGACAGGCGGACTTGCGGGCTCTCTGGCTCAACATTGCTCTTCTATTGTCCTGTGTCCTCCAAACAACACTTGGAGTTCTGCAACATACAAATTGACAGAAGGACTCAAGGACTGGCGGGCTCAACATTGCGATTGTTTATGGATGGTCATCCTATCTAACATTATCTAAAAACATTATTTTCAAATACTAAATTATTAATATTAAATATTGATATTGTACAATTGAATTACATAAAATTATCAAAGAATGTTAAATCACTTATTTAAAAAAAAAGGAAGGAAACAAAAGAAAGTTTTTTAAAATTCTATCACCGCAAGCATAACAAGGACCAACTTGAATTTTAAGGGCCTCTTGTTGATATGATAGCACAATTTCACTTCGCACAGTATATATTCATTGATTTAAAATTATTCCAGGAGATTAATTTTACCAAGTTCATGGATTAAGAAAAAATGCTAAAACAATGACCAATTTGAATTTGAAGGGCCTCTTGTTGATATGATGGCACAATTGCACTTCTCATGGTATATATTCGTTGATTTCAAATTATTCGAGGAGATTAATTTTACCAAGTTCATCGATCAAGGAAAACTGCCAAAACAAGCCACATACTACATTTGCGTCACAACGTCGTAGAAATTGTTAGGTGGATTTGTGGGCTAGCTGGCTAAAAAATTCAATTCTATTGTTCCGTGTCCTCTAAACAACAGTCGGAGTTCCGCGATATACAAATTGGCAGACGAAGCACGCAACCAAGAACCAACTAAACTTCAAATAGGCCACAAGCAAGTTCCCAGAAGGTTCCACAGAGCAGGACACATCCACCTTTGCACTGAACAATTTCATATACAAAGAAAAGACATCGCCGCATTCATTTTCTCTTGCATCTGGTATATGTTCCCAGTAGAAAATAACCGGGGCCATGGGATACATGGGGTTTGTTGCCATGCTTCCCATTTTTTGGACCAAACAATGTTATGCGCATGCAATCCCAACTAGTCGAGTCCGACAAACATTCCTCTGGATGTTGAAGAAATATTACATAGACACATGAGGTATTTTCGTTTCCTAACAAAGTTTCATATATATATTTTTCCCTTCTTCAACCGATATGCAAAATTGCATTGTCCTCATTTAAGGTGAATTTTTTGTGTATCTGAAGGTCCCATAGCATGTAGACACTGCTTGCCTTTTTCTGTAGATACATTTCATACGACAACTCTGTCAACTTAGGAAACACATTTTCTAATAGATGTCGCCTAACCGTACAATGTACGGTTGTTTTGTCCATGGTTCGGACGACAACATTGCCGCAATGTCCATATATATATAGACATTTTTCACCGCATCGCAAACAATCAATCATATCATCACTTATCAAAGTGGAGGTAGAAGAAGGAGAGTTGCATTTTTCACATACAGGTTCAAAGGGGGTCGAGTACACATTGGCTACAACTAAAACACCTTCAACCTGGCAACACGAGCATAGGAATTAATACATTGAACAATATAATACACAACTGCACCCCCTCCTCCCCTTAAAAAAATAAAAAATAAATAAAATAGGCCGCAAAAATTTGTTCAAGGCTATTTCTATAAGAAAAGTGAGGATGATTTTGTGGATGTATACGCACAACAGTTGTAGAGCTAGCTATTTTCTTCAGATCCTCTACTATATCTGCTCGCAACTCTATTAAAAACGTTGCCTGGGTTGTCCGAAAGATCCTTTCTCTAACATCTCTTTTCTTTGTTATATTTTTGAAGAGCATAAGTGGAATCTGCCCTTTATGCAATTGTTGCTCCATTAACGAAAACAAATTTAAATACGTATCGAACAATTGCAACTACAACATGAAACACTGCAATATTTGAGTAACTTATCCGAGATACATGCACATGCAAAAACAAAGGACAAAACTGAATATGAAAACCGGTACCATTTCCTTGTCATTGTCTGACTCTCCATCCTTTATATGGATAATGTGTTTCGAGCCAAGTTTTCTCGCTAGTGTGACAGCTGTGCCAATTGTTCTGATTAGGTAAATGTCAGTGCTCTGTGCAAGCTGGCTGATAGTCGAGTCCAGGACGAAATGATATTCTGAACAAACAACGGAATTTTTTTCCACAATACTTATTTCGTTGAGCAAAATAATTCTATCACAATCACCACAGTCATATAAGGTTTTGGGAAATATATTAAAATTCGTAATGGATATCCCATTACCCGACAATATCTTTTCTGCATGTTTCTATACAAGTTGTGGAGGAATAGTCAAGGTCACTATCATCATGGCCTCCTTGTCTTTCATGTCAACACGCATAATGGATCTACTTTTGTTTGCCTTGTCCAAGTAGGTGTTATAGATGACCATTATGTCCCCGACAAACACTTGTCCAGTTCGGAGGTTGTTCAAGCCCTCTATTGATAGTACTTTAGATGTTACAACTCTAGACCTGGTAACATTATTTTAACAGGAAAAACTAAAGTGAATGGTACTATGCATTTTTTATTTTTTTTTGTATTATTCTTTCACTGGCATAAATCTACAATTACATGCATAGCTTCGATGAACTATGGAGGTAGAGTTTTGCAACCACACGTCTTATTCTGCAGAACATGCGGTGTCTCGCTTGTACTTGTTGACACTTCTTGTGAACTGCAAACCATGTATTGCAGAAGACATCAACATATTCACCATGCCATAGATGAACATATAGCCGAGGATATTTGTTTGGTAAACATAGTAAGAGCAGAGCGTATGCATCTTTACCTTTGGCCTTGTCGGTTTGTTGGCCTTGTCGGTTTGTTGATGTCTAGGATGACTGACTTCTCATGCCCATGCCACTAGTCCAATTTTTTATGATGCAAGAAAGTGTAGATGAACATTAGGACTAAACAAGCATATGCATTGTATATTGTCCATCAGAAGGACTAAATAACCGTAAAATTGTATGCATCTGATTTTTTTAACTGGAAAAATGTTTAACAGTAAACAGGGCGTGAGGGCGGGCCACCACAACCAATCTGTATATCATGGACCCCCGGAAGCCACGGAAGCAATCTTGAACCTGTCAGCCTGACACCCGCAATCGACAAAGTGGGTAACTATGGAATAAGGTAGAAGCGCGACCATAGGTGTAAAACCATTAGTCCTCCAATCGGCGCACCAAGGCATTTTCGGAAAGAACACTAAGCAAATGAATTAGAAAACAAAAGGGATAATAGAAAATGGGAAAAGTAGAAATAGGGAGGGCAGAAAGGCCCATTGCTGCAAAGGCATCATTTTCAAGTCTAATATTATATGCCCCCACCTGGTTTGTATATTTAATTTACCAGCATGGTCGGTATACCTTTTAGAAGATTGTACCACAGAACCCTCTGCTGTTGCACATAACAATTCATCTTCCTGTCCAAGCAACCTGTTTTTTCCAAGGAAGTAACGTCGAATATGCAATGGACATGAAGCCAAGTTAGTATGAAGACAGACATCTAAAAGAAAGAGAAACATGTTTATTTACCCGCCAAAGAGTCAATCTCCCTCTCCAACCATTCTGTTTGTTTAAATGCAGCAATGCAACGAATACACAATGGACATGAAGTAGGTTAGTATGCAGTAAGGCATGTATTGAAGATAACTTATAATGAAGACATACATGTAAAAGAAAGAGAAACAGGGTTATTTACCCGCAAAAGAGCCCGTCATCATCTCCAGCCACTCTGTTTGTTTAAATGTAGCAATGCAGAGAAAACACAATGGACATGAAGCAGGTTAGTATGCATGAAGGCATGTAATGAACATAAGTTACCATGTAGGAAAGCATGAAACATGTACATATAATAAACCAAGTGAACACATATACAGACAATAAATGAAATACAAAACAACGCAATGTGAAATGACAGTATAAGCATCCACCTTTCTATATCCTCTTCAACCAATGCAGTGAAGACTCCGTCGTTTTCTCCAACTATTCTGTTTGTTTGAATGTGGGAACGCAAAAAATACAACAAACATGAATGGAAGCTAGTATGCACCAGAGAACAAACAATATGTACATATACTAAAAGAGACTCAACAAATAGTCTAGAAGATAGGTAGAAACATGAACCTTTGCGCTTCTCCATCCATAGTTGTAAACCTGTAATTTTTTTTGCCCTGCCCAAAATATATTACAAGCCACAAAATATTATGAAATTGCATGGCCATAGCTAAACGATTTCTGGTTTTCCGTGGAAAATTATCCAGATATGCTTCCACTGATGAAAATACATGTTTTTTATCCTCTACACAGACTGTTGTGCCCACGATACAAGTTTTTGGTTTTCCGTGGCAAACTACCCAGACATGGTTCCACAAATCGAAATATAATCTTGTAGAATCTTTGTTGTACATATCATAGCTCAAGTAAAACACAAATTGTATCGTGCGCACACCAGTCTGTGTAGAGGAGAAAGAACATGTAATGTCATATGGGCACATCTAACCATACATGGTTTATAAATGTACCCTGCATATGCTTTATTCTAACAAAAAAACAACGGATATTGCAATTTCACATGTAATCCTCCAACAATTTTGCATGCAACTATTTTCTTTCATGCCAGCACTGAAGAACCAACAAAATCTCACAATAGAACATATATCGACCTCGGTAAACAGGGCAAACAACAAAACTGCATGTCGACTCCTGGGTGCAGGGGATGAACACCGTAAAGCGCCCCCAAAAACAATAATAATCCAAAAAAAAAAAAAAAACTCCAACCACTGGCGCTGGACCCCAACCCTGCAAGGCCGAATCAAACAAAAGAAAACAACAGCAAGCACCAAACCAACAAGAAAGCACGAACAGGTTGAACTGCACCACCCAGGGCCCCAAAGCGTAAACCTGAGCCAAACAAACAGAACCAACAACCCACAAACCAAGGAACCAACAAGAACCACCAAGCCAGTAAACACCATATGTATCTCCAACGATTACGAAACTGCAGTCGAAGCATAGAAAGAACTGGAAACATACGACGACCATGCCACTACAAATAAGAAAACATTCTTACTTGCAAACTGCAAACACCGAACAACAAACAAGGAATAGAAAATGAAACTATGGCATGGAAACTTACTCCAAAACAACAAAATGCAGAAGCACAGGTCGAATCGAGAACGAAACAACAACAACGAGCAAGCGACGAACCAACGAAGAAGAAGCACTCACTGAACTAGTAAACAATGTATGTAGCTTCAACGATGACAAAATTGCATTGCAAAGGTAGAATAAGGATGAAACATACAATGGCTATTCAACTAGCGGTGGACAACAACAATGTGCAAATTCACTGTAACATTGTATGGAAATTTTTGAGGAAAAATGTACTCCGAGAAGCGTATTTAGATAAACATTTAAGGTTGTCATGTTGTCTAAGGACCTCACGGTATGCAAACATTTAAGCTATCAGGCCTGTTGGAGGACCTCGCATCATGTAAACATTTAAGTTGTCAAGCCTATTGAGGCGTCTCGAAATAAGTGTCAAATACATTTCAATACAAATACATGCGGCAAGGACATTATAAACTTTGGAATTCTCAATCACTATAAAGCTTGGATATTAAAACATTTCAATATGATTAGTACAAATAAAAACTTATGGATATATTAAGGTAGCATAAAATGCTAACACAAGCATTCGAACTAATGCTAGCATTAATCCACCTTCAAACAATACAGAGGAAAAACATATTATTCAAAAAGACTGTATACTAGGAAAAGTTTGGATACGTTGCCATATAAAACATTGAGAATAGTGAAGTCGGTAATAAAAACCCCAATCTCTTATCCAATCAGATCATTAAATATATGCTACTTTTTATTATATAAAAATATATACTTTTAATTCCCTAACTCCAACAATAGGTATTATGCAAATATTTATGGTCAAAAGACAAACTAATATGTAGTCAAGTAATTATGGATCGCTATAATCCCTCTATGTCTACAGCAGGTACTAATAAAACATATATAATTTTATAATAATTTTGAAAAATATTAATTTTATATAATATTTAATGAATATGACGACAACACGTGCATTTAGAATGGTAAGTACATACTAGCACAGCCACATAATTGTGGCGCCGAAAGGCTGATAAGATTAAAAGAATCCTTAAAAGAATATATTAAATTTTATTATTGATTAACAAATAAACGGTTGTGCTTCATTTATCTGGTGTTAATATTTTAATTTTTGTTAATCACTTAGGTGGCAATCAGTGAACTATCAAAGTAATTTTTAAATATGATTAAGTAAATGTAAAAAAGTAAACACATAAACAGGATGTCTTTATAATAGCTAGGAAGTTAATGATTGAAATCACACCCATTTATTTTGTGTGACTACTAAGAATATTCCAACCATATTTAATCTTGTCCATAGAAAACTTATTAAGCACTAAACCCCTATTAAATCTACCCATTATCAATAGGTGTACGCTTCGGTATGTCAACGAACTTCTTACATACAAAAGAAATCAAGCTCGTCTATAAGGTGCGGTCAACGGAAATGACATGTAATCCGCGGGGGCAAAGACACGGTCAATGAAATGATATATCTCACTAATTTCAGGACTTAGGCGTATTCTACAAGTCTTATGTTTTTACCCTGTACTGATAACATGGATTGGTGTTTTGGGTTATTGAAGGGCCGTTAAATTGATTTATGTAATAAAAATATAATTTAAGTAATTTAAATTTACAAATTGTGTTGTAGGATTTAGATGATAATTGTTAAAGAAAGTCAAAAAGGTTGAATAGATGTTTGGAAAATTAACTTTGGTTTGAAGTAAGATTTAAACTTATTTCTAAGTAGATATGAGTTCATTTTTGTTCACTGTAAAGAAACATGTCAACAACTTAAGATTTAGAGGTATTTTACAAGCGAGAGTAAAAGTCTTTCCTTTTATAAATCATCAACAAATTATGTATTTCACAAGTCAGAGTAAAAGTTTTGTATTTTATAAATCATCAACAAATTATTTTATTTTAGGTAATGTAATTTTTTTGGATTAAAATAATAAATCAACCCACATTTATTAATAAATATAATTACTTACTTAATATTATTAATATATTTTTTTTAAGTTAAAATTATATTACTTTTCAAAATCAAAATTTATATATAAGAGATTGGTGTTGAGGCTATCATGAAAGGAAACTGGTCAGTGTTATGCTAAGTGCGGTATGATGCATATTCAAGATATCTAAACTAAGCTTATTTCATAAACAAGAAATATAGTGATGTGGCTTGAGAGGCTATAAGAAACAAAAAGTAGCAAACCATGAGAATTGCTTGATTGTGTAGCTATGTGGGAAAGCATGCTCTTGGTCATTTCGGCTCCATCGTTGCCTAAAGCAGCTCCTCTGGTGCGATGCTGAGAAGGGTCTTGAGCTCCAGAAGCCAGTCCAGTGGCTTTTCCATCAGCTCCTGGCAGAATTTCATTTTTGCATTGTCCTTGCGCAAAGCCTGAATTGTTTCTCTCTTAACAACAGTGAAACCAGGGTAAGGCGGGGGCGTGGGGGTGGAACTGGAAGCAACATCTGGATTGTGGAGAAGTGAACCAGTGGCGGAAGTCAAGGGTGGAGCTCCAAGCGGCTCACACTCTATGTCTTCGTCAGTGTAAAGAGGAGGCTGTTGGGCTATGTTATTGTAGTAGGGACAAGTGCAAGGCCGACTACTTTGTGAGTAATGTGCACCTGCTTGGATCGAGCGTCCTCAAATTCTAGGCATGAAATGAGCGCAGGGCAAGTCGCACCGAGGAAGAGAGGAAATGCAGGAGGTGTGGAAGGTGTGTGAGGCAGGAGTTTGAAACTCAAAGCAAGGGAGGAGAATAGTCTTGGGAGGAAGAGCAGGCGCTAGGAGAGGAGCTTGCCGAACCAAGAAGAAAAGAAAACAACCCATCTTTAAAGGAGGCATGACAAAGTTAATTTGGGAGAGAGGTTGAGAGAACATCAAATCCACAAAAATTTCGTAAAAAGGTAAGAAGAATTAGTCATTGGATATCACCCCATGAAAAAATTATTAATTATTATGAAATAGACACCCCATTTCACTAATAATCATAATTACTTACTTAATATTATTAATAATTATTAAATAAACACCTCATTTCATATGAATAGAAAAACGACTCTAAACACCAATTTATCTCAACTACCACCAGGAGGGCAGAAAACGACACCATAAAATACTCTCTAGCCATTTCAAACAATAACTTGGAATTTAAGCTCTACGCATACATAGGAACCTTTCATATAAAATGAAGTAAAACAAATAATACTCAATCTGTGTCTGAACCCCGAAGTTTCATCGTTAACGCCGTGTGAGTCGGTCTGCCATGGTTGTCTTTATCTTGCGGTGAGTGAGACGTCCTCATAAATTCTTTGGGTTACAGCTAGGAAAAAATTCACAAATCGGCTTAAATTCAGATAAAAATTTGTGCGGTCCAATCTTCTGCATAATTTTTCAGTACAGTTTATCTGAGCAGTTGTGTATAATTATGTTGAAAGACGTACACCTATTGATAATGGGCACATTTAATAGGTTTTTAGTTCTTAATACATTTTTTATGGACGAGATTAAATATGCCTAGAATATTCTTAGTCGTCATAATAAATGAATGGCTCTGATATTTGCACAGAGTGGTGGCCCCGTTTCTGTGCTGGCAGCATTTCGTTTTATTTCTGTGCTGGTGGCGTTTCATTTCATTTCTGTGCTGGCCGCGTTTTGTTTTAACATGCCTTTTGATGTTAATCAGCCACGTAATTGTGGCTGTGCTAGTATAATACAATATACAAATATAATTATAATGTATAAAACAAACGTTTAGTTTAATTGTTTATGTTTTGTTTTTTTTAATATTTTTAGGATATTTACTGGAAATTCTGTGAAAAATTGTTGAATCTGTAAATTAGAATGATTATTTTTGTATAATTTTAATGCTTCAAGGTTTTTATCAAGGTAAATATATTTATATATTTAAAAATACAATTTAAACTATTTACTGAAAATTTATATCACAACTCAAAAACAAATAAACAGCTATTCATCGTACTCATAAACACAAGTGTTGTTTACAGAAGCTGGAGTTTCCCAAACATCAAAGACATCCTCTTCGTTAAACAAAACAAAGAGACGATCTCCCCCAACAGCAATATCGGAGATACCGCCTCCACATGATCCGCGTCTGTTCTCCACTTG